>CM065475.1:10343756-10609205 GCA_032872505.1 Leptopilina syphax
AAAAGAACTCAAAATATCCGAAAATTTTGCTGTTTTTGAATTTTTTCGTAATTTTTGTTTTTTACATTCTCATCAAAAATGAGAAAGTCTTGGATTTGTGCGATTTTGAGAAATTTCTAATTTTGATAAATCTTCACGTTTCATGACCCCCTGATTCTAAAAAAATGGTTTTTAGCGAAGTGTCTGTGTGTCTGTCTGTCTGTAGAAAATTTTGTCTCGACGATAACTCGAATAAATTTTAATGAATCGACTTGCAATTTGGAGTGCTTTTTTAGTCCATTAAAATAAAGCCTGAGTTCGTTGGACAGCTCATTTCGTCAAAAACGACAGAAATACAAAACTTTTAAATTCTCAAAATTTCGTATTTTTTACAATTTTCAAAAAAAAATTTTTTCCAATTTTTTTCTTAAAATTTTTACAAAAACAAAAAAATTTTCCATTGGACACTTTTTTGTACAACAAAAAACAAAAAAGTTATGAAATTTTTATCAATTTTCAAATCTTCAAAATTTCGTATTTTTTACAATTTTCAAAAAAATACTTTTTTTAATTTTTTCCTCAAATTTTGCGCTAAAACAAACAACTTTTCCTTTAGACATTTTTTTGTACAACAAAAAACAAAAAAGTTATAAATTTTTTTTAAATTTTCAAATTTTCAAAATTTTGGATTTTTCACAATTTTCAAAAAAATACTTTTTTAAATTTTTTTTTCAAATTTTGCGCTAAAACAAACAACTTTTTCTTTAGACACTTTTTTGTACAACAAAAAACAAAATAGTTATGAATTTTTTTTAAATTTTCAAATTTTCAAAATTTTGCATTTTTTACAATTTTAAAAAAAATACATTTTTTTAATTTTTTCCTTAAATTTTGCGCTAAAACAAACAACTTTTCCTCTAGACACTTTTTTGTACAACAAAAAACAAAAAAGTTATGAATTTTTTTTAAAATTTCAAATTTTCAAAATTTTGGATTCCTTACAATTTTTAAAAAAATACTTTTTTTAATTTTTTTCCTCAAATTTTGCGCTAAAACAAACAACTTTTCCTTTAGACACTTTTTAGTACAACAAAAATCAAAAAAGTTATGATTTTTTTTTAAGTTTTTGAGCCAGGTTTAGCGGTTAAACGGTTTATCGAGAAGTAAAAATTTTATTTTTAATTAAAAATATATTTTTTTTTATTCTCAACATTATTTAGAAGTATTGCTTAACATATTGCGCAGAAAATTTTTTTTTAAAGTTATTAAAAATTTAATTTTTTTACATTTCGAAATTAAACAAATTTTTTCTTGAGTTCTAGTTGATCGATATAAAATTCGAAATATGATTGTTTCGTCTCTAATTGCAGTATTTGAATATATTTTTTGTTTTTAATAATTTTTACATTCTCATCAGATGAGAAAGTATTAGTTTTAGTTGAAAATGGACTTTTGCTAATTTTATGAAATCTTTACGTTTTGGGTTTCCGTGAGTCCGAAAAACATAGTCTAAGAAAAGTATCTGTCTCTATGTCTGTCTTCGTGTCTGTCTGTAGACACAATGGTGTCCCTATGATAACTCTTGAATATCAACTTATAACTGATAACTTATTGCATCAACTTGCAAGTTTGCATGCACAAAGTTAGTGTTAAAATACAGATCGAGTTCGTTAGACAGCCATTTTCGTCGAAAACTACACAACTATAGTAGTTTCAAAATTTTGAAAATTCAATTTTTTCAAATTTCAATATTTTTATTACTTTTGATTAGAAAAATACAAACAACTTTTCCCTACAACAATTTTTCATAGAAACTTAATTTTTTTTAAGTTTTTGGGTCAGGCCAGCTCAACGGGGTTAAAAAGATTTTATTTATTTTTCTAAAATGTTATAACTAAAATATATTCATAAAAGATATAACATTTTAGAAAATCAATGAAATATTTTTAATACAGTTGGGCTGGTGTGACCCCTTTTTACATTTCAATTTTTGGTTCTATCTTGTTGGAAAAGTTTTTTTACATTCTCATCACATTAGAAAGTATTAGATTTAGTGGAAAATTTACTTTTGCTAATTTTTTTAAATCTTTGCGTTTTGATGTGCCATGAATCTAAAAAACATCAGAGAAAAGTCAGGGAATTTTGTTAGTCAAGGAAAAATCAGGGAAATTTTAAAAATTCTTTAATAGTCAAAGAATTTTGATCGAAAAAAACCACAAATTAAAAAACTTTGGTTCTTAAAATTAAAATATCAATTCAGTTTTTAATTTAGACGTTTTTGTAATACAGTTCATTATAATGGTCCCGTCACATTTTTTATAATATTGAACCTACTTACGGACATTTCAGTGTAGAATATTAAATAATTCAAAAATTTGTTAGTCAGGGAAAGTAAAAAATTAGTTAGGGAAAAATCAGGGAAAAGTCAGGGAATTTTGAAAATAAAATTTTGCGGCCACCCTGAACATGGTCCGGCGATTACGTCTGTCTGTCTGTATGTCCGTAGACAAAAACTTTGTTTTTGTTACCTACGATACTGACGACATTGTAGAAAAAAATGTAAGAGTAATATAGGAACGTTCGTTTATTTAAAGAAAGCTAAGATACCAGAGTAACTTTTCTAGGAGATAAACACTTAATTAAAACAAAAATGTCTGAGTAAATCAGCAAAGAATGAAAAGTTAGCCATTACGCTCCGGTCTACACTACACAAAACGCTTGATACTAATACTTTAAAAATATTATAGCTGCTTCTGCAAATCATGTTTTTACTAAGAAAGTTAGTATAATTAAAAATAACTTCCCAATTTTAATCATCAAGACCAAAAATATACATTTAAATTCACTTAATATCGCAATCATCAGCAAACAAAAACATGTGATGAGAATGAAATCCTTAAAGTCGTAGTAACTTTAAGAAAAAAAAATTGTTTTATGAAACATATAATAGGAAACATGAACACAAATAATGCACAACAATTGCAGACTCCAACGAGCCATTTGCGCGCTAAGCGCGCAATAACACACGGAGCGCGAAGCGTGACGTGTGAAATAATCGCCAGAGCGCGAAGCGCGACGATCAATATTCGCACGCCCCGAGGCGCGCTGAAACTTGCGAGCCCCCGCGCGAATCGCGGATGAGAATGTGTCCGCGCTTGCGCGGACAGATTTTTTTTATGAGAAAAGTGAAATTTAAAGACAAGAAACTTCTGCATTTTCTGCTCGGAATTGTCGTCAAATATTTTCAGTCGAAAAATCTTCTTGGAAATTTAATTAACCTATTAAAATCCAATAAATTTAAAAAAAATCTTTTCAATGAATTGATTCAAAAATTGTTTTTCTTTATTTTTGAGAAAAGTAAAACTTAAAGACAAGAACCTTCTGCATTTTCTGCTCGAAATTGTCATAAAATATTTTCAGTTAAAAAATCTTCTGGGAAATTTAAGTAACCTATAAAAATCCAATAAATTTCAAAATATCTTTTCGATGAATAGATTCAAAAATTGTTTTTCTTTATTTATGAGAAAAGTGAAACTTAGAGACAAGAAACTTCTGCATTTTCTGCTCGAAATTGTCGTAAAATATTTTTTGAAATTTATTGGATTTTAATAGGTTAATTAAATTTCCAAGAAGATTTTTCGACTGAAAATATTTTACGACAATTTCGAGCAGAAAATGCAGAAGTTTCTTGTCTTTAAGTTTCACTTTTCTTATAAATAAAGAAAAACAACTTTTGAATCAATTCTGTGCAAAGATATTTTGAAATTTATTTTATTTTTATAGGTTAATTAAATTTCCAAGAAGATTTTTCGACTGAAAATGTTTTACGACAATTCCGAGCAGAAAATGCAGAAGTTTCTTGTCTTTAAGTTTTACTTTTCTTATAAATAAAGAAAAACAACTTTTGAATCAATTCTGTGCAAAGATATTTTGAAATTTATTTTATTTTTATAGGTTAATTAAATTTCTAAGAAGATTTTTTGACTTAAAATATTTTACGACAATTTCGAGCAGAAAATCCAGATGTTTCTTGTCTTTAAGTTTTACTTTTCTTAAAAATAAAGAAAAACAAATTTTTAATCAATTCGATTAAAAAGATTTTTTAAAATTTATTTTATTTTAATATGTTAATTAAATTTCCAAGAAGATTTTTTGACTGAAAATATTTTACGACAATTTCGAGCAGAAAATGCAGAAGTTTCTTGTCTTTAAGTTTTACTTTTCACATAAAAATATAAAACCAATTTTTGAATCAATTCTTTGAAAAGATTTTTTGAAATTTATTAGATTTTAATATGTTAATTAAATTTCCAAAAAGATTTTTTGACTGAAAATATCTGACGACAATTCCGAGCAGAAAATGCAAATTTTTCTTGTCTTAAATTTTCACTTTTCTCATAAATAAAGAAAAACAACTTTTGAATCAATTCTGTGCAAAGATATTTTAAAATTTATTTTATTTTTATAGGTTAATTAAATTTCCAAGAGGATTTTCCGACTGAAAATATTTGACGACAATTTCGAGCAGAAAATGCAAAAGTTCCTTTTCTTTAAGTTTCACTTTTCTCATAAATAAAAAAAAACAACTTTTGCATCAATTCATCGAAAAGATATATTGAAATTTATTGGATTTTTATAGGTTAATTAAATTTCGAAGAAGATTTTTCGACTGAAAATATTTTACGACAATTTCGAGCAGAAAATGCAGAAGTTTCTTGTCTTTAAGTTTTACTTTTCTCATAAATAAAGAAAAACAACTTTTGAATCAATTCTGTGCAAAGATATTTTGAAATTTATTTTATTTTTATAGGTTAATTAAATTTCCAAGAAGATTTTTCGACTGAAAATGTTTTACGACAATTCCGAGCAGAAAATGCAGAAGTTTCTTGTCTTTAAGTTTTACTGTTTTCATAAAAAAATAAAAGCAATTTTTGAATCACTTCATCGAAAAGATATTTTAAAATTTATAGGATTTTAATAGATTAATAAAATTTCCAAGAAGATTTTTTGACTTAAAATATTTTACGACAATTTCGAGCAAAAAATGCAGAAATTTCTTGTCTTTAAGTTTTACTTTTCTCAAAAATAAAGAAAAACAATTTTTAAATCAATTCATCGAAAAGATTTTTTTAAAATTTATTGGATTTTTATAGGTTAATTAAATTTCTAAGAAGATTTTTTGACTGAAAATATCTGACGACAATTCCAAGCAGAAAATGCAGAAGTTTCTTGTCTTTAAGTTTTACTTTTTTCATTAAAAAATAAAAGCAATTTTTGAATCAATTCATCCAAAAGATATTTTAAAATTTATTGGATTTTTATAGGTTAATTAAATTTTGAAGAAGATTTTTCGACTGAAAATATTTTACGCCAATTTCGAGCAGAAAATGCAGAAGATACGTGTCTTTAAGTTTCACTTTTTTCATAAATAAAGAAAAACAACTTTTGAATCAATTCTGTGCAAAGATATTTTAAAATTTATTTTATTTTTATAGGTTAATTAAATTTCTAAGAAGAATTTTCGACTGAAAATATTTTACGACAATTTTGAGCAGAAAATGCAGAAGTTTCTTGTCTTTATGTTTCACTTTTCTCATAAAAAAATAAAACCAATTTTTAAATCAATTCATCGAAAAGATATTTTGAAATTTATTGGATTTTTATAGGTTAATTAAATTTCCAAGAAGATTTTTCGACTGAAAATATTTTACGCCAATTTCGAGCAGAAAATGCAGAAGTTTCTTGTCTTTAAGTTTTACTTTTCTCATAAATAAAGAAAAACAACTTTTGAATCAATTCATCGAAAAGATTTTTTTTAAATTTATTGGATTTTAATAGGTTAATTAAGTTTCCGAGAAGATTTTTCGACTGAAAATATTTTACGACAATTCGAAACAGAAAATGCAGTAGTTTCTTGTCTTTAAGTTTCACTTTTCTCATAAATAAAGAAAAACAACTTTTGAATCAATTCATCGAAAAGATATTTTGAAATTTATTGGTTTTTTATAGGTTAATTAAATTTCCAAGAAGATTTTTCGACTGAAAATATTTGACGACAATTCCAAGCAGAAAATGCAGAAGATACGTGTCTTTAAGTTTCACTTTTTTCATAAATAAAGAAAAATAACTTTTGATTCAATTCTGTGCAAAGATATTTTAAAATTTATTATATTTTTATAGGTTAATTAAATTTCCAAGAACATTTTTTGACTGAAAATATTTTACGACAATTTCGAGCAGAAAATGCAGAAGTTTCTTGTCTTTATGCTTCACTTTTCTCATAAAAAAATAAAACCAATTTTTAAATCAATTCATCGAAAAGATATTTTGAAATTTATTGGATTTTTTTAGGTTAATTAAATTTTCAAGAAGATTTTTCGACTGAAAATATTTTACGACAATTTCGAGCAGAAAATGCAGAAGATACGTGTCTTTAAGTTTCACTTTTTTCATAAATAAAGAAAAACAACTATTGAATCAATTTATCGAAAAGATATTACAATAATAAAATTGTCACTGAAAAATTAATTTCTTTTTTTATATTTAAAATAAATATTGCATCACTTTTCAAAAAAGTTAAAGAATATTTTTGTGATACTTAAAAAATGCATTAAAATTAGAAAGAATAGAAACTATTTAAAAACACGGCGAGAGGGCAGCACCTGTCAAGACCATTTTGAAAAATGACGTTTAGAAATTGATAAATTAAATTGTTGTTTTTAAATAATAAAAGCTATAAAAATCTATTCAGCAGAATCACTTATTCATTTAATAATAAAAATGGTTAATTTATAACTTAACCTTATTTAATTTTACTTAATTTTAACAATTACAAAAATTTGTCTTTGTACTTACCTTTGACAAAGATTATTAAATTGTGTAGTTTCTTTCTTTTATTTATTAAGAATAAATGTTCAATTTTACTCACAAATTTACAATTAAATATTTTCTATTTATAATTATATTAAAAAAATGAAAATTTACTTACTTCTGAAGGTTATGGATATTAAAAAAAATTCTATTCACTGTCATAAATTACAATTCATTAATAAAATAAAAAATTTTATGTAATTACTAAATAAATATTTATTTTCCTTATTTACAATTTATTTAAGCATTTTTTTAAAAGAAAAATAAAAAAAAATTAATCTTACCGAGAGTTGAACGCAGAATTGCAATTTACAAACCCGATGTGATTGCCAATAAACCAATCGAGGAGTTCTTTCTGCATTTGTTTAGTTATTATTTAAGGGAAATTCATTTTGACAGTCGAAAAAAAAATTGATCCTGAAATCAATCAGAGGATTGATTTCAGGATCAATTTTTTTTCTCTTTTCGTAAACTGAAAAAAATGGTTATCAAGAATTAATTAATTGCTAGTGTGGTTTTAAAAAATTGAAAGAAATTTTGAGAGTGAGAAAATAAATTTGTAATTTTAAACAGCTCTACAAGATGTCAGCTGCTGACGGGCAATTAAAAATAGAATTGATTAAATATTTTATATTTTTCATTTTATTTAACAATAAATTTTTAATTACAATAAAATAAAATTTATATTTAAAAAATAATTAATTTTAAATTGATAATTATTAATTAATTAATCAATATTGTTTAATAAATATCATCAAATTAACCTGAAAATGATGACACTTTTTTGTAATCTTTTACACTTACCTTTTAAATAATCTTGCGACACCTTTCAATTCTTCATTAAATTACATCAACTTTATTTTTTACTTTCACAAATATTGGGTCAGTCCATTGACTTTCGTCTGAGAGTCGTTGCGACCATATTTTAAAAAATTATAATTTTCATATATGTGAAACTCGATGATTTTCTGATTTCATTAATCATAATATTATGTTACAAATTTTATTTCGTTTAATAATATTAATTATCAAAAATAGGTTGTTCACGATGTGATTTCGTAACCTTAAATTTTGCAACTTTTTAAAAGACGTTATTATTCAAAAACTATTAAATATTAGGGGTTGGTACTTACCACAAATATAAATCTTTCCATTTTGCACGTTCTACTGAACAAAATGAACTAAAAATTCTATAATTTGTGGACGAAAATTGATTTTAAAAATTTTTTTATCCAAAAAAATTACACTTTTTGTTTCACTTACAACTTTTTTGTCGGACCTCAAAAAAATTTGGGTTTTGCAAATATTTCTTTAAGAACATAATTTATCTTCTATTGAAATTTGACGAAGGTGTTTTTCTTCGTTCTCAAAATAATAATTATAAAAAATTTTGTTCAAAAAGGTTAATTATAATGCTTGAAATAAACAACAAGCATTGTTATTTTAGTGTCAATATCAACTTCAAGTCTTAGAATTAACCTTTTTGCATACAAAATTTTTTATAATTATTATTTCGAAAACGAAGAAAAACACCTTCGCTAAATTTCAATAGAAGATAAATTATGTTCTTAAAGAAATATTTGCAAAACCCCAAATTTTTTTGAGGTCCGACAAAAAAGTTGTAAGTGAAACAAAAAGTGTAATTTTTTTGGATAAAAAAATTTTTAAAATCAATTTTCGTCCACAAATTATAGAATTTTTAGTTCATTTTGGTCATTAGAACGTGCATAATGGAAAGATTTATATTTGTGGTAAGTACCAACCCCTAATATTTAATAGTTTTTGAATAATAACGTCTTTTAAAAAGTTGCAAAATTTAAGGTTACGAAATCACATCGTGAACAACCTATTTTTGATAATTAATATTATTAAACGAAATAAAATTTGTAACATAATATTATGATTAATGAAATCAGAAAATCATCGAGTTTCACATATATGAAAATTATAATTTTTTAAAATATGGTCGCAACGACTCTCAGACGAAAGTCAATGGACTGACCCATTACTTTAAAAAAAAATTTAGAATTCGCGTTTGACATTTCAAGTTTTGGTAAACAAACTTTTTTTGAAATTACTTTCCGTTAGAACCAACCAATAGCACGTTTCCGTTTGAATACAGGCTTTTGTTTTTTCTTTTCCACTTTTTTTACAATCAGACAAGTTGGTTGCACGACTCAAATGGCGACCCAACAATTGTCACTCATTGTCAGTTCACGCAATTTTAATTTTCAATTTATTCAAAAATTTCTCAAAATTTTACAAAACAAAAAAAATAGTCCGCTTCTACACAACATTCTGAACCCGGGGACAAAATATTATCTGCGATTTACCAATCATACGGTCAAAAGTGCGCTCGTTAATTTTTTTTAAGAAAATTGCAATCGTGTTTCATTTGACAGACTAGACGGCCATGTTTATTTACTTTTGCTCCTCGCTTCAACGCCTCTAGCGGACACTCGTGAAGCTCTGGTTTTTTCTCTGTCTCTCTCTTGCAAACAACATTTGCCTGACCCGACATTTGATGCACGAGCGAAGCGAGTGCTTCTGGTCGAGGGCGGGCAAGCACGAAAAAAATGTGGAAGATAAATTAATATTATATTTTTAAAAGAATTTTTCTGTTGGTACAAAATTAGTTTTATTTATTTATTTATTTATAACAAAGCCCAACAGTAAAAACCATTGACAGGGCTACTATAATTACAAAATTAAATTGTTGCTGAATACAAACTGTAGATATACATTGCTTAGAGTCTAAATTACGATGTTTGTTTTATAAATTTACGTGTTGCAGATATAAATTCACTTAAAGTCATAGAAAACAGATCTAAATTCACACAATCAGATAGAAGAAACATATTATTGATATAAGAACACATTCGATGAAGTGGAGAATGAATATTAAGTACAGATGGTATATAAAAAGGAGCCGTATTTCTTATTGTGTAACTAGGGACATTGAAAGGTAACATCTCCAAAACAAAAGGACATTCAATCATACTTCTAATGAGGTTAAAGAGGAATATTATATGGGCAAATTCTCGTCTTTCTCCCAAAGACCACACACCAAATCTAGCTTGGAGAACCTTAAATTCAGTTCCTCTAGGAGGATAGACTTTGTCTTCTCGCCAAGCTAAAAATTTTAAAAATTGCTTATGACAATTGTCAATTGCATCAGAATACTTTTGAAAAAAGGGAGACCAAATAACTGGTGCATATAAAAATTTGGATGCAACAAATGCTTGAAAGAGAACCATTAAAGTTGATGTCTTTTTAAATTGTTTAAATGACCTAAATAAAAAGCCAAGAGTTTTGTTAGCACTATTAACCATATCTGAAACATGATCTTTAAATGACAAAGTAGGTGAAAAAGAAACTCCAAGATCCTTAAACGCATTAACCCTCTCAACATAGTTTCCCTCAATAGAATACTGATAAGAGACCATTGCTTTTCCCCTTACAAATGACATTACTTTACATTTATCAATATTTAAATTTAATTTGTTATTTTTACACCAATCATTAAAATTATTTAAATTATCTTGAAGTACTTCACACGAATTGGCATTAGTAATTGGAAGATAAAGTCTAACATCATCTGCATAAAGTAGGTGATAACAAATTAAAGACGGAGTTAGGTCGTTAGTTAGGTCGAAATTTTAAACGTTCTAATGAACAAAATTTCATTATTTCTTAAAATTATTAAAATTTTATTATAACATTTTGGTACGTATTAAAAAAGAAATTATAAAATTTTTAATTATTTTAGTTTAGTTTCTAATGTATATTAAAATAATTTTTGAAAATAATTACATCAGCAAAAGATTTCGTTCATTGTAATATTCAGAGATGTGGATAATAAATTCATAAAATAAAAAGTATTCTTGATAATTTTTTTCTCATTTTATATTGCAATAACAATTACTCGTTAAATTGTCATGGAACTCAAAATTTTCTTATTTACCGACATAGGTGTTTTTACCGATAGAGAATTCTTTTACTCTCGCTGTAGTAGAGGTTGTGTGTGAAAATCGACCAAAGCACAAATTTTTTACTTTCTGCTGCGAAATCACAGCAGGAAGTACGTATTTTCGACAGAGGTATGAAGAAAAAAATTAATATTAATTTTCTTCATAACAATCATGAATTCACGAACCATTTATCGTTTCATTAATATATCAAAATTTTGTTACAAAATTTAACTTTACTTAATTCAAATTAATCTAAACTTATCAGATTTAAATCAATTCAAATTTTCTTCGATTTCTAAAAATAGTTTAACAAATTGTTTTTGAACTGAAATTTTTGACAATTTTGATGACCAGAAACATATAATAATATTTAAATATTTATTTCAAAATATTATTAATTTATTATTTTTCTAACAAATTATCGTAAATTTTTAAAATTGTTAATTATTTTATGTAAACTTTTTAAAATAAAATGAATTTCAGAAAAATTGTATTTGTAATTTCTAAAAATAATTGAATTTTCAAAAGTTTTACATTTAAATTATTAAAAGTATTGTTCTTTATTTTGCCACAGGAATCAATATTTTTAATAATTTAAATGTAACTTTTTAAGAACTTCATATTTGCAGGTTTCGTACTCGTTAATTAATTTAATTACAATTTTTGAAAAACTTTTTTTTATAATTTCTAAATTAAATTATTCAAAACTAGAATGATATTTGTTATATAAATATTAAAATACTTACTAGCACAAATAACGCGCGCTAAAGCGCGCGTGAAGTTTCTTGTTTCACTTTTAACATATACATAACAATAATGTAATTTTTACATTACATGTCACATGAAAATTAATGAAAGCGTGAATGCCAATAAGACGATAATGAAAAATATGTTCAATATATTATTTTTGGCTTAATGATTATCAAAAATAAATGACATTTAATTACAATTAATTATTTATTTGTTATTTTGTTTCTAATAGTTTTCTAGTCAAAATTAATTAATATTATTTTCATGTCATTAACATTCAAAAAATTAATTATTCAGAAGAATTCTACACAAAATCACAATTTTTTTAAATTTATTAAGGGAAATCAGGAAAAAGTCAGAAAATTTTGTCAAAAGTGCTGGAATAATATTCAATTTCAAGAATTCATAAGAAAATTCTGAATGTTATTCTTCATCATTGAAAAGATTTTATATATTTCAAACTCTTTCTGTTTTAAACAATAATTAGACTTTACAGATTTAAAATTGATTTTCTTAAATAAATTAATTTTTGAAAAACTATCGAGAAAAAATTATTTTTTATTAATTATTTTGGAATAATTTTTTTATTTAAAAATTAAAAAAATAATTGAATTAAATGTCCTTTAATTGTTAGCAGAAATAGTTTTATTCTAAAAGGGATTTTTCGAATATAATAAGGTTTCAAGTTTATTGGAAAAAAGAAAAACGTTCTGATTTCTTTTGATTTTTAAATGAAATCCTTTTATGTAAAAAGGATTGTTTTACGTGATTTGACGTTTGTAAACAAATTAAAATATTAAAATAAAAAAAGTTTATTTACTCTTTATATAATGCAAAGGTAATCTGCACAAATAAATTTAATGATTAATAATTATAATAAAAATTAAATTAAATTTTATTTATTTATTTATTTATTTATTTAATTACACTTGTTTATGCATGTATTAATGCGTACAAGAGGGATTCGCTCGTAAATTAATATATATATCTATTTACAAAAAAGTATGTAGCAACAAGAAAGAAATAAACGCTCGCTACCGAACTATAACTCATGTCTAGCGGATAGAATTGTTTTAATTAAAATAATAAAATTTTTAATAGTAATGTAATTATTTGAAGATAAAACATTTAGCCAAAAATTTAACGAATCGTCATTCCTCAGCTCGGGGAAGTGAGACTCACAAATATGTTTGCACGATAAACAACCACACAGAACATGCATCAGAGACTCATTCTCAAATCTACAGAATTTACATGTCGATTCCAAATTAAAGCGATAAACTTTCTTTTTATCAAAAATAACTCTGCAAACATGGATATTAATCAGCCTAGTTTGAGCCATTATTTTTTTGAAAGATAGAGGCAACTTCATGCGCAAATACGACTGTGGGCCGGTACCAAGCGAAAGACACGGGTATAATTGCAAGCTTCTGGAGCGCGCATAAGACGACATGTCCCTTTCCCTTAGAAAAAGCTCGTATTTATCTAAAAGCAATTTTGTATCAAGCGAGTCTGCTTCGAGGCTCACATCCAGCCACATGCCCTCCAAACCACAGTCCACAAAAAACTTTTTTATCTGACAAAACCAATTAAATCTCGAAGAAGGATCCTTCAAGGCCAGGGACTTTAGTTTTTCAAGACACAATTTTGGAAATCTAAAAGACTCCATTTTAGCTATCTTGTTAAGCCAAGAAAGAACCATCTTGAATATTGAAAGCGCGATATGTGGAGAGCCCGTTTCTAGCCTGACAGCGTAGTTTGGCGTGCATAAAGGCAGGGATAAGAGTCTCTTATAAAATGATAGCTGAACACCCTCTAATCGGTCTAGGTAATTTACACCCCACACTTGAATAGCATAAAAAAGAACGCTTAATGATAAGCTCTGAAACATTTTCACGTAAGAATTCCAGGAGTTAGCACCACACGTGTGAATCACCCTAAGAACCGAGCCCACAGCAACATTCGCAGCGCTTATCGCCTTTTTAGCCGCTGGTAAAAAGGAACAACTTCCCGAAAATGTGACACCCAGATATGTGTATTCTTCGATGACTTCAATACGTTTATCTGAAAACTTAAATGATTTAAACCTTTTTGCTGATGAATTTCCAGATTTGCTAAAGATGACAATTTTTGTTTTTTCGACGTTTACAGTGAGATTGTTTTGTGTACAGTACAAATGCAGAGCTCTGAGCTTTTTGTTCAATTCGGAGGGTGTATCGGAAAGCAGGACAAAGTCGTCAGCGTAACATAGCATTAGGATTTCCACTTTTTCGTTAATGGATAGTCCTCTGCAACCCTGCCCAACAAAAAAGTCCTCTATATCAAAAATAAACAAAAGAAATAATAGAGGGCTCAGCACTTCTCCCTGGAGAACTCCCTGTGTAACTCGAGTATCCTTAGTAAATCCCTCGCCTGTTCGAATACGCGTAGTCGAGGAATCATAAAAGTTTAATAAAATCTTAATGAATTTAGAGCTCATGCCCAGCGAGTGCAACTTGTTCCACAGTAAATGATGAGCAACGGATGGAAAGGCTCCTTTAAGGTCGACGAAGACGCCATAAACTACTGTGTTTGGTCTGCTTAAATGAATTTGAATAATAGATGAAAGCGTAAAAATATGATCCAGACAGCTTCTGCCCCTTCTAAACCCATTCTGCGATTCCGGGATAAAGTTAAACTCTGAAGTCCAACGTGCAAGCCGATCACACAGAATTTGTGTGAAAATCTTAGCTACACAAGATACTAAAGTTATCGGCCTGTAGTTTTCCGGATCGACAGAGCTGCCCTTCTTATATAGCATAAAGGTAGAAAGTTTGCACCAGTCTTTCGGAACTATTTCAGTAGTAAAAATTTTATTGAATAAATTTTCCATATAAAAAACCCAATTTTGTGGTAAATTCTTATAAAAATCGTAATTAAGGCCATCTAAACCAGGAGCCTTTCCATTCTTACAGTTATTTAAAACTTTAAGCAATTCATTAGTTGTAATACACTCGTCGAGCATGGGGACAGACAGTATGGGCAGAGTCACAGCTGGACACAAGGCAACATTAACAACTGGGTAACATTTCAACAAAAAGTCATACCAAGCCTCTAGATTAATACAACAATTATTTCGTTGCCTAGGACGCATTGCATTAACGGCTTTCCAAAAGCCAGATGAATTACTACAATTCTCAACATCCCTGATTCGAGCATTCACATAATCCGTCCTCTTAGTCCTTTCAACTTTTGCTAGTTCCTTTTTCGCATTCAGAAAAGATGCCTTCGCAATAATAGAAAAATTGCTTTTTTTAAAAACCTTTAATGCCGCTTTCAAAGTATATCTAGCTGATTTACAATCTTTATCGATCCATGGCTTTTTATTATTTTGAACATGACTTGATGCATTTTTTTGCATTCCTAAATTAAGCGCTACACTTTTAATAGTTTTTGTGAGAAACCCATTCATTTCATCGACTCCCGAGTCCACCTCCGCCACCTCTTCCCTCCAAGCCATGGACTCAGCAAAAAGAGATGACTTCTCAGAATCCCACTTCCAAACAGGAAAAGTGGAACGCCTACTCAAATCAGGTTGCTGGGTCCCCACAAAAGATAAAGAAACCGGAAAATGGTCGGAAAGAGTCGGGATCTGCAAAACTCGGAGGTCGGTGAAAAGACTGAGAGCGTTGATATTGCACCAAATTAAATCGATTACGCTGTTACCCTGAGGACCAACAAAAGTAAAATTCGCCGGCGAGTCAGAGCGCGCGCGCCCGTTTAATAAAATAAACTCGCTAGTCTCCATAACATTTACAAGACTTTTGCCTCTAGAATTGGCGAAAACATCTGAAGAAAGTCTCTCCGAGAAAAAAGAACAAGAGAATTGAATATATGCAGGGTCCAATTGATTAAGATTCGAAACTCTACAATTAAAATCACCTCCCACCACGACGGGAAGGTTTGGGAACGTATACATTAACATATCGAGAGTAGACGATAAATTTTCAATAAATAAATTAAAATTGCTATCGGGGGCTTCGTATATTAGACCTAAAATGAATTGAGATATTTGAGAGATTATTTTAACAAATAAAAAATTACTTTGAGAAGAGATAACAACAACTTCATAATATTTATTATTAAAAGCGATACAAAGGCCACCCTTAGCTCTACCACGGGAAAAGTCTCTAACAGCGGGAGAAACACAAACCTGGAAACCTGCGTTGCAAAGAGCGATGAGTCTGTCTTGTTCGATCCATGTTTCAGTAAAACACAAAATGTCACTGACTCCCACCTTGCTTTCTAAATCCTTAAAGTTTTTAATGCCATGTATATTCCAAAAAATCAGTCGACCTTGAGAAGAAAGAAGCTGCGCCGGGAGTGAATCAATTTGTTGCTATTCTTTTCCCTTTTCTGAGAGGACCAATCTCCTTGAGGTATTGGGACGAGACAAATTATTAGTGCCATCTTCTTGAGAGGGGGAAGTGATGCCCAAAAAATTTTCAAGCTTTGTCGTGGCCCTGGGTTTCTTGACTTTCTTTGTTGATCCAGCAGGACGGCCTCTGCCCTTAGGGGTAGGAGCCTGAGGAGTCGAGAATCCATTTGAAGATGCGCCCTGATCATGGGATTGGTGATGTTCATGCGAGTTGCTGGAGCTTTTCTTGGCCAACAGCTTGTTGACTTCTTCCACACTGGTAGGCTTATCGTTAACTACGATAATGTTCCTTTTTAAGAAAGCTTTATAACCAAGAGCACGTAGTTGTCCAATCAAATCCAGCCAATTCTTGCGCTTAATTCTCTCCTCTTTAGAAAAGTCGTTGGAAATTCTCAAGTTAAGTTCGTTAATTTCCTTAACTTTGGAAAAAAGCAATTTGACCCATCTGGACCCAACAAATTTAATCAAAACAGGGCGACTGCCCAACGATGTGCCCAAACGGAAGGCATCCGTGATTGCAGCATCAGGTATTTGTACTTTAACAATGTCAAAAAACTTGTGTAGTGCGTGAAATAAATTTTTATTGATTTCTTCAGAATCTTCCAGGTTAAACAGAATAATATTATTATCACGATGTGACTCAGAAATAGATCGAATTTTTTCCTCGTTATTAGAAATTCTATTTCCTAAAGATTCCAATTGCCGAGACGAGGAAAGGCCTTGTTGTTTCAAATCTGCTATAGAATTTGTGAGTTCCTTAATTGATAGAAACAAATATTTCCACCTTTCATTCTCTGTTTCGGGTATGACGTCAGTCATTGTTCTATTGAAAAACAAAAGGCACGAGCTGCGTTGAACACACACTTAGGTACGAATACCAATGAGAAACCACAAGTATGATAGAGAAATCACAAATAAATTTCACAGTGAAAAAGTAAAAATGATTAAACAAGAGTTATCTCAGGGCACTAAAGCACAACACAAGTATCCAAACAGAGGTCCACTGAACTGCAATACACGGGGGTTACAAAACAAGTAAAAAAAAGTTAGAGAAACGTTTAATAGTTTAACTCAAAATTAAACGAATATAAGAACGACAGAAAAGACGTGCGAACACGATGCTAGTTTGAGCGAAACTCAATTTAATTTTATTAAAATAAACAAAATACAAAATTTAAATAAAATATTGTCAATTTTGGATAATTATAATAATTATTTATGTATTTAAAAACTGTAATTTAATTGATTAAAAAATGTAGTATCTAATTCATAACTTTTTGAAATTTTTAAAATTGATAAAAGTTTATATATGGAAATTAGGATAAAAGAAATTTAGTTCTTCTTTTTATATATTTTATTTGCCTATATCAATTTATTATTTGCAGACTTATGCTATTATTATTTTATTTGAAATTAAATTTAATTTCAAATATATCATAAATTTGAGTCCCAAATAAAAAAATTATTATTACAATTAAATAAATATAAATTAATGAATCACAGATAATAAAAATAAATAAAACTACTGATAAAATGATTCTTTTTAATAGAAAAAAAAAATCATTTATATAATAATTAAAGGATATAATCCTTAATATGAAACGATTAGATATGCAAATTAGGTAAAGAGAAACATTCTTATTGATACTGCCTTTAGAGAAAGAGAGAAATCAGAGCCGGCGTTACTGGCGCTGTTACCCAGACGTTTCCTTTTGTGTTTTAATTATAAAAGTATATATATATATATATATATATATAATTTTATCTATAGTTTTCCTTGCGATGAAGGAAGGAAGAAAATATTATTACCTGGGTCCCTAATTTACAAAGGCTATTGTTCAAGGGTTCATATTGTCTGTGGTAATCCTTCGTAGGGTCTAATATATATATATATATATATATATATATATATATATATATATATATATATATATATATATATATATTGGCCTCAGAATCAATCTACGAGTGCAAAGAGGACAGTCACGCTTAGGGCCTACCACCTAAATATAAGAGCGAACATTTTAATTTAAAAATCATATCGTCGATTATTTTCCTTGGAGCACGTTCTACGTGTCTTCAACGAAATTTAAGTATAAAATTTTTTTTTATAATTTACTGGGAATTCATTCACTATATGTGAATGAATATAAAATTAAATAAGTGAATTAGCAGTGAATACTTCGTGAATTAGTAAATAGTGATTTAGTGAATAGTAAGTATTAGTGAATATAATTAAATAAGTGAATAGTAAATAATAATAGAAATACATTAAGATACTGTTTTCTAATTTTTTTTCAATCATTAAAATAATTAGGTAATTGAGTTGTGTTTAGTTTTTGAAGTTAATTGATAAACTTAAAAAATTTGTTCTAATTTTTTTATGTTTATTAATAAATTAAAAAATTTGTTATAATTTGGAAATCGTCTGTAATTAGAATACAAAGACAAAATTAGAAATTGGTTATATTGGATAAAAGGAAAAATTGGTTATATTGGACAAAAAGCTGGAAATTGGTTAAATTGGATAAAAGGAAAAAATTGGAAATTGGTTATATTGGATAAAAACAAAGCTGGAAATTGGTTAAATTAGGTAAAGCAAAAAATTGGTTATATTGGATAAAAGACAAAATTGTTTAAATTAGTTATATTGGATAAAAGGCAAAATTGGTTATATTGGTTATATTGGATAAAAGGAAAAATTGGAAATTGGTTATATTGGATAAAAAACTGGAAATTGGTTAAATTGGATAAAAGGTTTTTGAAAAGGAGAGAATTGTAAATTTGTTGTTATTTTCTATAAGACGTAAAATTTAGTAACATTGGATAAAAGAAATTATAAAATTTATAATTAAATGTTTAAAACTTGATGTTAAAATTCTAATATAATATTACTATTTTAAAAATTTTCATTCCTTAATATAATTAACATTCTTTATAAAATGAAAAGAACGATGTCTAACAAAGGAGAAACTGTTAATTTGACTACTCAAGATTTAACTATTGTTGTCACTGAAGGAGCAATGCTAAATAATGATCATATGTATGAATTTCAAAAGCTATTGTGAAGATAATCAAATTTTTTTATAATATGCAAAATACTTTGTGTTTACAGACACTTGATTTGATAGTTCCAATCGAGAAAAGTAAGCGGCACATATAAATACTTTTTAGTGGATCTTATAAATCTGGTCATTGGATTTGTACGTATTATGATGGAAGAAGCCTTTACATTTTTCGTAGTCTTAATAAAAAATGTTTAAATCATGATCAAAGAGATTATTTAATTAGATTATATCCTTTTGAACCACCAGTAGTTTTCACAACTGTTGATCAACAACCAGAATACAGTCTTTCTTATGGAGTATATGCAATAGCATTTGCAACATCGTTGTTTTTTAATATTCTGCCCCACTCTGTCAATTACTATTATTGTAATATTAGAAATCATTTAATGTTAATGTTCGAAAACAATAGTTTATGTAAAGTTCCCTATGTACAACTTTCTAATAGTACATCTTGCATAGTTGTGTATGACTGAAATTGCCTTTTAAATAAAAAAGATAATATTAGAAATCATTTAATGTTAATGATCGAAAACAATAGTTTATGTAAATTTCCTTCTGTACAACTTTCTAATAGCAGATCTTGCATAGTTGTGTATGACTGAAATTGCCTTTTAAATGAAAAAGATATTCAACTTCAGTATGGAGAATCAAACTTTTCTAAAAACTCTATTAAGAAACAATTTTCTTTTTTAAGAATAATAAATGAAATAAAGAAAGAAACATTGCATCAAAAACACTTAAAGAAAGTAGGGCTGAAATTCAAAAAAATTATCGTGAGAGGCAAAAATTAAAACGTACAATTTATAACGTAAATTATTAAGTGAAAAACACACTTTAACTAAGAAAAAACTTCAAGTCGAATCCAAAATAGAATATGCTGAGAACCTTAAATTAAAAAATAAAAATAGTGATAGAAGTTCTTTGTCAAAAACAAAGAATACTCTATGTCAAAGAAATTATTGTGAAGGAGTATTAAAGCATCAAATTCAAAATAAGTCGAATGTTGAAAATTATCTAGGTCCGATAAATAATTACTGCACACATTGTCAAGCTAAACATTTTAAAGATGAAAAAGTTATTGGTAAAAAAGTTAGTTTTAATGACTGCTGTAGTCATGGAGGTGTTGTGTTAACTTTAATACAATATCCAGATGAATTAAGGCTTTTGTTAGAACGGTTTCATAAAAAATCAGGTCATTTTAAAAAGAATATAAGGCTGTATAATAATTCTTTTTTTTGAATCCTTAAATGCTAATGTTACTAATTTTAATGGCAGAAGAAGAGGACCATTCTGTTACAAAATTCAAGGTCAAATTTACTATTAAATTAATAGTGCTTTATATTTTTATATTAGCAAGACAAATAATGAAGAAATTCCTGAGTTACAATTATTGTTCACGTTGAAAAAAAGCTTTGATAAAAATATATACAATTCTCAAAGTTTTAATGAAGTTGCTGCAATTTTTAATACAAACTCTGAAGGAGAAATACCAGAATCTTATGAAACGGTTTATAATAAATTTACAAAGGAATTAAAATTGGTTAGTAATTTAGATCCGAATGTTGAACCATGGATTTATCCCATATTTTATTCACTTGGAAATAAGGGTTATAATATTAATATGATTCGTAGGGATAGTTTTTACAGAATTAGAAATCATACTATTTCTAGGTCTGTCTACATTAAATACAAAATTGCTGTATTTGAATTATAATGAAATACATCATTATGAAGAAAATAGATATGTTGGTCCAGTTGAAGCTGTTTGGAGAATACTAAGTAATCCTTTAGAGAAATAGAGTCATAGCGTTAATCGCTTACCGATACATTTGTCAAATAAACAGAATGTTATTATTTGAGAAGAAAAAGATAGTAACGGCATTTCTTTCGATTTAAATACAAAACTTTTAGATTATTTTAAACTTAACCAACGAGATAGTAATGCTTAAAAGTATTATTATTCAGAAATACCAGATCATTATACATGGGTAACAAAATCTCTTGAATGGAAACAAAGAATTCGTAAAGTAAAAGTATAGGGCAAAATGTATTCAGTTAATCCACATCAATTGGAGTTATTTCATCTTAGATTATTGTTGCTAACAGTAAAAGGAGCAACTTCTTTTGAAAGTTTGAGAACAGTTAATGGAGTTGTTCATGAATCTTTTACAACTGCTTGTTTGGCATTAGGACTTGTAGAAGATGATAGTGAGTGGATTAGGACAATCGAAGAAGCTGCATTATGGATGATGCCTCATTCATTTCGCTAATTATTCACAAGAATTTTAATTCAATGTTATCCTGTACATCCGGATAAACTATATATGGGAACAATTTAAGAGTCAAATGTCAGAAGATTATTAAAAAATAAACGACATTGAAGCTGAACAAAGGGCTTGTAGAAATATTAAAACAATGTTATTTAACGAAGGATATAATTTAACTGACTTTCAGGGGTTATTAGATATACAAGATAAAATTTTTACTGAACAAGTTAACGATATAAATATTGCATAACATATTAACATAGGAGAACAGAATTATGCTAAATTAAATGTAAAACAAAAACTTGTAGTTGATTATGTACTTGATGCCCTAAAGGATTCTTCTTTTGATGGTTCTAAGTGCTTATATGTTGATGGATGTGGAGGATCTAGAAAAACATTTTTATACATTACGCTGTGGCATTTGTTAAGAAGTAAAGGAATAAATGTTTACAACATGGCATTTACAGGAAAAACTATTCATAAAATTTTAGGCTTACCCGTTCCATTATACAGTGATTCATCTTCAAACATTAAAGTTCATTCTTTAGAAGGCCTCTTTTGAAAAAATATCGATGTTTTTATTTGGGATGAAGCACCAATGGCTCCAAAAAATGCTTTAGAAATTATGGATTATCTATCTAAAGGGAATAGGTACACAAAATTTAAAATAAAATTTAATCCTTTTAAAGATAAAATGTTTTTAATAACTATGTGTGTATCTTTAGAGTAATATTAGAAACTTTTCGGTGCAAAAACATTTCTATTTTTAATAACAGAAAGAAAAGGGGCGTGCGTAGCGCGCAAAAATAGTCACTAGTATAAAGGAATTTCCTTTAATTAGAAAAGGAATTCCTCTTAGACAAATATTAAAAGGAAAATCCGCTTATAGTAAAAAGATTCCTTCTTATTTAAATAGACTGTTTTGTGAGTGTAATAATATTCATCAGAAGAACAAAAGAAATCTATTGTAAGCATAGCCTTAAAATATAAATTCTTTATATTATATAATCATTGAATTACCTTTTTTTTAATAAAAAAATATTATTTACAATTATAAAATACAAAGAAATATATAATAATATATATAAAAGTTTAAAAATTATTAACAATTCAACAATCTGAAGTGAAAATTATTGTTGTTGTTATTAAAAATAATAATATTATTATTATAATAAATTGTTACTAAAAATAATAGTATTATTATAATAAATAATAATAATAAAAATAATATTTAAATGTAATAAAATTCAAATTATTCTTATACTCTACTAATACTATTACGTCCCAAAAATAATATTATGTTACGCAACAATACTTTGTTTAAAATTAATTAAATATTAAATTTAATTAATTTAAAATTTTGTTTTTAGCCTGGATTTTTATATCCAATAGCTAAGGAACATTTTCTTTAGTTTCTCCTTTTATTATTCAATTAACCCATTAACGCCTGAATGCACTGAATTTTTAGTCTGACTTCAAACTTAAGTATTTCTTAATAAAAATACTATTTTCTTTTCGGACAAAATTTTTTTTATGTATTCGAGTGTCCTCTATCTGAATATCATGTTTAAAAATTATTACAAAATTGTTTAACAATATTTTTTTGCATATAATTAAAAAATTGCACAATTTTTTAATGATTTTTTTTTTAAATCTTAAATTTAAATGTCAAAAAAAATTTTTAAACGGTTCACATTTCCATAAATCGTGCACTCGATTGTTACACTTTCCAAATATATATCGTCCTTTTGTAAATAAACTTTTGATTTTTCAAAATGGCGCCTAAAAACTCAAAAATTTAAGAAAATTTAAAATTTATTGTCCGATGTACATTTTTTTTAAATTTGGCTTGAAAATGCTTACTTGCGGGTTTTTCGGGTCGCTGATTACGAATTTGAAATTACTTTTTGAAAATTCAAAATGGCGGATCCAATATGGCGGACAAAATTTTCAAAAATTTGTCGGATTCTCTTCAAAATCCTTACTCGGGAGTTTTCGGGGTCGCTGATTCAAATATGAAATTACTTTTTGAAAATTCAAAATGGCGGATCCAATATGGCGGAAAAAATTTTCAAAAATCAGTCGGATTCACTTTAAAATCCTTACTCGGGGGTTTTCGAGGTCGCTGATTACGAATCTGATATTACTTTTTCAAAATTCAAAATGGCATATCCCATATAACGGGTAAAGAAGGTTAAATTTTATTTAATCCTTTTGAAAATGCTTACTCAAGGGTTTTTAAGGACACTTTATTTAAATATCTTTAATTATTTTGAACATCTTTAGCCACCAGTTGCTAAACTGATGTTTCCAATTCTCACCGCGTGGAGGTAGATGAACAACGAGAATCTTATTTTTTTTAAAAAATTTTTTTTTGCTTTTTTTAATTTTTAATTTTTTTTGGATTTAAAATTTTTTTTATTTTATAAATTAATATATTATATTAAAATTATAGTTGTCCAACTTTTTTATTCTTATTGCTTCTCTACACTCCGTGTGCCTGTTTAAAACATTTTTCACAAAAATATTGAAGACAGGTGCGGCAAGATTTTCGTGTTCTTATTGAACATTTATTTGTTGAGCAATATTTTTGTGATTCGTTTCTTTCCACAACAGGATTTGTGCACTTTTTGTTTATCAGATAACTTTTGCTAATGCTTATAGAAAACTCTTTTATTCCAATTTTTTTCGATTCGCTGTTTACAGTGTTGTGTAAAATTACCGCATTCGTTATTAATGATTGAATTAAGCGCTCAAATATCACCCAAGTCCATTTTTTTGATCTGATGATTGGCAACACGCGACTACAATACTGGTCATAAGCAAAAAAAAAATTAAAAACAAAATTTAAAAAAAAATAAGATTCTCGTTGTTCATCTACCTCCACGCGGTGAGAATTGGAAACATCAGTTTAGCAACTGGTGGCTAAAGATGTTCAAAATAATTAAAGATATTTAAATAAAGTGTACTTAAAAACCCTTGAGTAAGCATTTTCAAAAGGATTAAATAAAATTTAACCTTCTTTACCTGTTGTATGGGATATGCCATTTTGAATTTTGAAAAAGTAATATCAGATTCGTAATCAGCGACCTCGAAAACCCCCGAGTAAAGATTTTGAAGAGAATCCGACTGATTTTTGAAAATTTTTTCCGCCATATTGGATCCGCCATTTTGAATTTTTAAAAAGTAATTTCAGATTCGTAATCAGCGACCCTGAAAACCCCCGAGTAAGGATTTTGAAGAGAATCCGACTGATTTTTGAAAATTTTGTCCGACATATTGGATCCGCCATTTTGAATTTTCAAAAAGTAATTTCATATTCGTAATCAGCGACCCTGAAAACCCCTGAGTAACGATTTTGAAGAGAATCCGACTGATTTTTGAAAATTTTGTCCGACATATTGGATCCGCCATTTTGAATTTTCAAAAAGTAATTTCATATTCGTAATCAGCGACCCCGAAAACCCCCGAGTAAGGATTTTGAAGAGAATCCGACTAATTTTTGAAAATTTTGTCCGCCATATTAGATCCGCCATTTTGAATTTTCAAAAAGTAATTTCAGATTCGTAATCAGCGACCCCAAAAACCCGCGAGTGAGCATTTTCAAGCCAAATTTAAAAAAAAATTGTACATCGGACAATAAATTTTAAATTTTCATAAATTTTTGAGTTTTTAGGCGCCATTTTGAGAAATCAAAAGTTTATTTACAAAAGGACGATATATATTTGGAAAGTGTAACATTCGAGTGCACGATTTATGGAAATGTGAACCGTTAAAAAAAATTTTTTGACATTTAAATTTAAGATTTAAAAAAAAAATCATTAAAAAATTGTGTAATTTTTTAATTATATGCAAAAAAATATTGTTAAACAATTTTGTAATAATTTTTAAACATGATATTCAGATAGAGGACACTCCAATACATAAAAAAAATTTTGTCCGAAAAGAAAATAGTATTTTTATTAAGAAATACTTAAGTTTGAAGTCAGACTAAAAATTCAGTGCATTCAGGCGTTAATGGGTTAAAGCAAAGAAATTTAAGGAATATTGAGTTTAATAAAAAAAGGATGAGATTTTTCTTCAACAAATATCGAGTAAATACTGGATCTCGGCTTCAAAGGTCCTTTTTTATTAGGAGTCAGTTTTAATTTAATTAAAATTTGGATTAAATGGAATATTCATATACTGAGATTGACGGAGAATATTCCTATTCCTTATAAAAAATATGACAAGATTGTAGACAGAAATTATATAAGACAGCAATTTTTAAATTGTACTCACTTTTATTATAATATTGAAGTTGAATTCGAAACTGGAACTGGAAGCAGAGATGAAGTTGTACATGTTGACTTATTATTCTTTTTATAATTTTTAAATAAAAATTTGAAATAAAACTTGAAATAGAACTTGAACTTGAATTAGAATTTGAATTAGAATTTGAATTAGAATTAGAATTTTGAACTTGAATTAGAATTTTGAACTTGCACTAGAACTTGAAGAGAACTCTAAGTTATAGTTGATAATTGTTCGAGAACTCTAGTTTGAGTTTGAGCCTGATAGGCGAATTTTAAGTCTGTCCCATTTTTATCAGTTTTAAGCGTAGGAGGATCTTTAAAAAGGGGCTGAGTCTTATTGTTCTTCAACTTCATCTCCCTTCCAACTCCAAATTCTAGAATTTACAGAAATAGCATTTTTCCTTAATTTTAACATATTTCTAAATTTAAAATATTCAACATAATAATATACGATTGTTTATAATAATTAATTTAAACAATTGCAATTATTATTATTAACAATTATGAAATTATTAATTATTTAGTTATTACAAACAATTCGATGAATTTTACGTTATTTAATAATTGTCTAATCAATTTGTTAATTAATACAATATTTAAATATTAATTGTTAATAATTTGTTTAAACATTCAGAATTATTAAAGATAACAACAATAAAATCAATGATTTCAATAATTATTTGTTTATTATAACTAATTTGATAACATTCTGATTATTATTTTATTACTTAATAGTTATAATAATAATTTGTTAATTAATATTTTATTTGACAATAAACTATGGATAAATTGTTAAAACATTCTATTAATTAATAAAACAAGTTATCATAATTGTTACTTAATAATTTCGGATTTTAATATATTAATTGTTCAACAATTAATTCTAATTATTGTTAATTGTTCATTGTTATTTGTTTATAATATTCGAAACATCAAAATTAATTAATTAATTTATGTCTATTTTATATAGTTGGAAATATTTTTAATTTGTTAAAAACAATTATTTTGTTAATAATTTGTATTGTTAATTAGTAATAATTAATTAATTTGACATTTTGAATCTTATTAACATTATTTAAATTTAAACAGAATATATTGTGACGATATAGAAGCGAAATCAAAATATTATTGTTTAATTGTTTTTGAAATATAATTTTACATGTATTTGACGTACGGAATTTTGTGTACGCTCCTATGCGCCGATAGTGCGCGTGCGCTCAGTTTCAGCCAATCGCGAGCGAGGAAGTCTCTCCCCGCCGAGATTTTCTCCCTCCAGCGCAACCTGAATCGAGGACCCCGAATGCACGGTCCGAGATCTTCACTTCTCGAAGCGGTATTACCGCGATAGGGTCTCTGATGTGGTATTACCACGATGAGATCGAAGTGGTTTCACCACAAGCGGTATCACCGCATAGGAGATAAAGAGGTGTTACCTCACGGGTAGGAACGCGCTCTCCCACGAAATCGTTCGGTGCCGCGTAAGAAAAGTCAACGTTCGTACGCTTTTCGTCGTTTTATTTAATTTTGTATGCGGTTGTATCGTCAATAGAAATTTATCGTAATTATTTCATCGTACGGAAACCATTGTTTCGCGGTTTCATAAATGTTCGTTCGCACGTTTACGTCTTCGTCGCTCTGTTATTATGATCATTTTTCGCGTCGTATTTATCGTCAAGTAACGCTTTACTTCGACGAGTTTTGTAATTCTTATTTGTATTTCCAATTTATCGCTTTGTTGTTTGAAATAAATATCGAAATTTGATTCTGTAGTTAAAATGTTAAAATTTTTAAACGAACCCTGACCGACGAGCAATCCACACCCTTAACATTCATTACAATATTTTAAAAGAATTTAATATTTTTTTTATTGTTTATACTCCTGCCCTATTGGCCTTACGCACTTTGACAAGAGTCCCCGAGAAATACTTTTTGGATTAAGCATAACCATACTACTTAGAAATTTTCTATATATTAACCTAATTTGCGTCTACAGCCGACTTTATTAGGAGTACTCGCATTCCTCCTGGACCACCCGTCAATGGGTTTCTCGCCAGAGAAGAGGGAAACTGTAGAAAACCTCTCTGAGTACAACCGGTTTATCGACAGTCAAGTTCTAATGGTGTGTACCGGACAATAATCGACGGTGCACATCATTATACCTCGACGTCAAACCTCCCGCTCAGATTGTCTCACGTGCCGGAAAAATACCAAGCCAAGTGGGCGCGAACCAAGGGTACTTATACCCTTGGTCCTTAAACGACCACAAACGCCAGGCATCTATCCGACTAAGCCAATCTGTCGGTCTAAAAGAATTTAATATTATTTTCATGAAAACATATTTTGATGAAGTTGTGTAAAAAGGGACTGTTGTAAATAATAAGGTTCATCTAAAAGAAATTTTATCTCCTTTTTAGCGGCATAGACTAAAAGAACATAGTTTCAAGAAATCTCTATTTGTGTGTGGAGACGAAGATAGTATACTCTAAGATTAAAACTCAAAATTTTAGAGTATTGATTTTTAGGCTTATAACTATCTTCTCTCAGTTTAGATATTTTCTTTAAAATATGTCTTTGTATAAAATACAGAAATTTCTAATTTTTAAAATATGACGTCATTATTACAGGACGTTACAATACTATTAAAAATAACATATTTAAATAACTAGAAAATTTTATGCATGAAATGAAAAAGGAAATATTAAAATAGTGAAATAGAATTTTTTTTAACTTTTAAAAATTGAACAAAAATAAACATAAAACGGAAGAAACGAAGACGGCCGAAGGCCGTCGGAGGCGCTAGTAATGTTAAAATATAGAATAAATGACTTATATACTACGAGTATGTATGTTTTATTTTTAAAAAATTTACTAATTTATTGTCATAAACTGTGCCAAAATGAAATTTCCATAGAAATTACTTCACTAATTTATAGTAAAACGCTAGTCTTAAAATTTCACTAATTTATAGTAAAACGCTAGTCTTAAAATTAAGAACAGGGTTTTCTTTGTTATCTTGCGAAGACAATTAAATTAATTAATTTTAAATACTCGCCTTGGCATCTGAAGATATTTTGGGTGTAAAAAATAAAAGAAAATAGTTTTTAATTTATTTGTCAAGTGTTGCGGTGTTCACACATGTATCAAAGTGACATGACAGTTATTACTAAGTCAATATTTGCGTAAATAGTCGAATATAATAAGTCTAAAATGCCACATAAAGCTTGTACGCACAATGAAAATCGTCGGAAAGTATGTTTTCTTTGTTGAAAAAAACAAAACAAAATGTTTGTTATCGAAAACAAGCTAAAGAGTCATATGCAAAAGCTAGTCGACAATTACGTTGATGATGAACGGTTTCCTGCAGCTTTATGTAATTCATGCAGAAGAAACATATATCGAGCTGAATCTGGTGAAGTTAAAATTAATCCCCTTATTTGTCAATATTTCAACCACTGAAGAAATGTACAAGGCTAAAAATTGATGTAAAATGTGATTGTAAAGTTTGCGAAATAGGGCGAAGCCAACCTATCAAGATGTCTAGTAAAACTCCAAAGAACATAGTTTCTGGTAAGATTAAGAAATTAAGGAAAAATGATTAATCTTTATAATAGGGGAGAGTGGGGCAAACCGGCCCGGTGGGTAAACGGGTCAGGGCGAAATTTCCCTGAAATGGCGAAATTGTCAAAAGTGCTATTTAGAAATTTGAAACAACCATATGTAGTATACCTTATTTTTTCAATTTGACATTTCTTACTTTTGTTTGTGCAACGCTGGGAGCAAAATTTTTTTTAGTTTTTTTCTACATTTACGAATTTTTTCTTAAGGAAATTCTGAGGAAATCGTGTAATATTTCCAAATATTAGGTTATTTTGAAGGTTCACACCTCAGGAATATTTACCACCAAAAACTTTGATGAATTTGCAAAGAGTTTTTTTTTGACAAACATTTATTCTCAAAATGGGCCTATGGGGAAAACCGGCCATAGGATATTTCCATTGAATTAAAGTTTCATAAAAATTATTTTTAAATAAAATGTTTCTTTCATTAAAATATTTACTTATTAACCGTTAAAGTTAACATAAATTTTAAAAAATCCGTAATTGCATTCTAATGTACAAAAAACAAATGTTCTTTTTCATTAATTTTTATTTTTTTACATCAAATCTAAGAGACACATGTTTCCTTTCATAAACAACTAGAGTTTCGACAAAATATTTTTATTATGATACCCTGCTAAAAATAAAATCATGAATAATAAAAAAACGTCAGAAAATTTGATGTTTTGTAACTACTTTAACGTTTTCTGAAGCTTTTGGTTAATTCTGACTAAAGCGTTTTTTATGCTCCTGTTGAATCCTGATTATTATGGATTGTGATTATTTCTCATTGATTTCATCTTTTTTATTTTTAGCCCCCACCAAAATATAGTGGGTAAATGTAAAGTACCGTTAAAACTTCAAATTTGTGCGTATCCCTTTTTTCACAATAGAATCGTGGGTTTTTTGTTATGAGCTTCGGGGGTCTCCAACCTGATTTTTATTGCTCAAAAGTTTTGCAATTTTAACATTCAAGTGAAATCAATATAAATTCAGAATCTAAAAATCTCAACGATTACAAATATCTAAAATTTATTATAAAAACATTTTTTAAGGAAACTGTAACGTATCTCGAAAACCGTAATTGATAAATAAAAAAGAATATCATTTTTGAATTTAAGTTCTAAAGGATATTCAATGGGTTAGTGGAAAAAAAGGACACCTCGAATTTTGGTTAAAAAAGAGGACACCTCGCTTTTTAGTTGAAGAAAAGGACACCTCGAAAATATTAATTTTAAATACATTTTTGTTTGACGATAATATGTGTAATTTAATTGATTTATGAGATTCTGTGCTCAAAGAACTATGAAGATAATATGTTCTTGAATCTTCTATTACAAAAACTCAAAAAACAATTACATTACACATAGTATCGCCAAACGAAAATTGATATAAAATTAATATTTTCGAGGTGTCCTTTTCTTCAACTAAAATGCGAGGTGTCCTCTTTTTCAACCAAAATTCGAGGTGTCCTTTTTTTCCACTAACCCAGCGTATTGTATAAATAATAAGAACATAACGTTAGAATTCTAAGTCGATGAAAAACAAGTATAATGTTTAAATAAATATAAACGTAAACAAATAAAAAGATTTTCCTTCAAAGTCCGTTAACTGTTTTTAAAATTAACTTAAAAGTTAAATCGTTAACCCTTTGCGGCATAGTGGTAACCCAGATTACCACCTTTTATATTGTGAAAATATCTGTTTATACACAGTCTTTTTCAAGTAAAATCCAAAAATCTTTGTATATTAATAATCAAAACATTGTTAAATGACGAAAAATTGATAGCGAATGAGGTTACGTGAAATTATAAACAACTATAAATAAATAAATTAAAGAACAAAAAATTTTTTTTTTAAATTCAATCGAAATTGATTGAAAGTCTTCACTCGGGGGTTTTTCGGGTCGCTGATTACGAATCTGAAGTCCGTTTTTTCAAAATTCAAGATGGCGGATCCAATATGGCGCACGAATTTTTTTAGAATTTATCGAAATCGCTTGAAAGTCGTTACTCGGGGGTTTTCGGGGTCGCTGTTCACGAATCTGAAATCCGTTTTCCAAAATTCAAGATGGCGGATCCAATATGGCAGACATATTTTTTAAAAAGTGATTTGATTTGCTTGAAAATAGTTACTCGGGGGTTTTCGGGGTCGCTGATCAAGAATCTGAAGTCCGTTCTTAAAAATTCAAGATGGCGGATCCAATATGACAGACGAATTTTTTTTAGAATTGATCGAAACTTTATAATAATTTAATTGAGCTGTTTATTTCCTAATAAAATTAACTAACTAATTAAATTCAGCGGATTTTAATTGCTATTATAAAGTTTTGATGTGTCTTGCTTTGAACAATTGAATTTTATTTTAAGCAGTGGTAAGCAGCGAAGCAATTCGCTTTCAGTAAAATTCATTTGCTTTAGTTCAGTTAGTATTTTAGTTTCTTTGAACTCTCAACAGTGTTTTGTTTATTGTTTGTTATAATCAACCTAAATATGCGTTCAGTCAAATATTGATGATTTATAACTTGTCTTTTTTGCGCTCTTTATTTGTTTCATCAAACTATGTATAGTATTTTGTTTATTGTTTGTTACCATCACCGTAGGTATGCGGTCAGTCAAATAATGCTGAATTAGAACTTGTCTTTTTTACGCTACGTTTAGTAGATGAATTGGTAGGACACAAACTACCAAGTTCAACTGGGAAGAAACGTAAATTAAGTACAATCTCTTCTTACAAACCAAAAGTGTCAGAGGAAAAAAGAAAAAGTCAATCAGCTCATATGCCTAAAATTATCGCTTCACCTAGACGCTGCGCTCATTGCAGTACTAAAGTCGACCAAAAGCGAACATCATGGATGTGTAAAACTTGCAATGTACCACTCTGCCTGTTTCCCACAAGAAATTGCTTCGCTGCTTACCACTGCTGAAAAAAAATTCACTTGTTCAAAGCAAGAGACATCAAAACTTTATAATAGCAATTAAAATCCGCTAATTTTAATTAATTAGTTAATTTTATTAGGAAATAAACAGCTTAATTTGATTATTATAAAGTTTTGAACAGTATTTACTAAACTGCCCTTTTCAGGGCTAAACGATGTACAAATCCTGATCGTGCAACCTCCCCGCGGTGTACATCGGGTAACGAAAATTCCGACGGTACAATTATTCAATAATTTAACGTTTATTTATTGAAAGTAATTTCAAATTCGTAATCAGCGACCCCAAAAACCCCCAAGTAATGATTTTCAAGCGATTTCGATCAATTCTAAAAAATTTCGTCCGCCATATTGAATCCGCCATTTTGAATTTTGGAAAACGGACTTCAGATTCGTGATCAGCGACCCCAAAAACCTCCGAGTAACTATTTTTAAGCGATTTCGATCAATTCTAAAAAATTCGTCCGCCATATTAGATCCGCCATCTTGAATTTTGGAAAACGGATTTCAGATTCGTGAACAGCGACCCCGAAAACCCCCGAGTAACGATTTTAAAGCGATTTCGATCAATTCTAAAAAAAATTTTCCGCCATATTGGATCCGCCATCTTGAATTTTGGAAAACGAACTTCAGATTCGTAATCACCGACCCTGAAAACCCTTATAAGCATTTGTGATTTTTAAATTAATGTTATAATATTATGCATGCCGCAAAGGGTTAACGAAAAAATTAACGCAGTTAATTAACGATTAACGGATTAACGCTTTTCTGCCCACCTTTGATTATTTTAGTTGCAAACAATTTGAGTTTGTAAAAGTGAAGGGCAATAAAATTTCTGATGCTACCGCTATTGCTGTTTACTGTAATAATATTCCTGCTTTTATTCAGCACATAAAAGAAAAACGACACGTTTCAGAAGTACATCTGAAATTGGGTATTGATGGAGGAGGTGCTTTCTTAAAGATATGTCTTTCAGTGCAAGCAACGTCTGATGTCGACATGGTGCGCAAGACCGGGCGCTCAAAATATGATAAAGGAGTGGCTGCGAAAAGATTTAAGGATTCTGGAGTCAAGAAATTGGTCATATTAGCATTAGCTTCCAATTCTCAGGAAAACTTTGAAAATGTGTCACAACTTTGGACTGAATTGAATATTTCAGCCTTTGATGGTACAATCGTAACAGATTTAAAGTTTGCAAATATTTTGGTTGGGATCATGTCGCACAGCAGTGCGTTTCCATGCACATGGTGTTATGTAGAAAAAAATAGTCTTTACGTTTGTGGGCGATTGAGATCAGCTAAAAATGTATTAAAAAACTATGAAAACTGGCGAGCTGCAGGAGCCTCGAAAAAGCGAGCAAAAGATTTTTTTAATTGCATTCATCCCCCGCTTATTAAAACTACTGAAGACAAAGCATTTTTGGAAATAATCCCACCACCAGAATTACACCTAATGCTTGGTGTAGTGAATACAGTGTTTACACATATGCTCAAAGAGTTTGAGACTGAATCTTTAGCCTAGGCAGATGCTTGTTAGGCTCAACGGGAAATGACACTCGGCAGTCCTGCCTTCAAGGAAAATTTATGTAAAAAACTTCTAGACAACGTAGACATTCTACGTGGCAAGAAAAATTTAGGGTTGATGAAATACGTAAAAGTCTTCGATGACTTCAAGAAAGTGACATCTGCGTGTTTTGGAAATGACCTTAAAGAAGATTACTCTGAGAATATACAAGCTTTCAAGAAAAGTTATGTGAATTTAGGTGTTAATATAACCCCTAAAGTTCATGCCGTCTTTTTTCACGTCGAACAGTTTTGCGCAATGATGGGGGTAGGTTTAGGATTTTTCAGCGAACAGGCTATGGAGTCTGTGCACTATGATTTCAAAACTACCTGGGAAATAAACAAAGTTTCTGAAAATCATCCAGATTACTCTGTAAAGCTTTTGCGTTCTGTATGTAGTTATAATAGCTTACATGTTTAAATTCATATATTAATCGAAATAATTATAATCATTTCCAAAGTTGAAAAAGTTATTTTCTTACGTTTTTTTACTTTTTGAGCAGTGAGAATGACAAAATTCGATAAATTAATATTATTTATTTAAAATTCTCCATACAATACTAATAGGAAAATATTTAAAGCTATTTTCCTCGGAAAGCCCTCTGTAGATTATTTTAGTTTTTGGATTTTTTTAATCCAGGAACACTACTGATTCAAAATCAAAAAGAAATTTTGATGTGCAACGACTTTTGATTCAAATTCAGTTCAGGCGCACCGTGAGACAGACAGACAGACAGATCGACAGACAAACACTTTTCTAAAAACAATTTTTTTGGAATCAGGGAGACATGAAACGTTAAGATTTATCAAAATTAGAAATTTTTCAAAATCGCACAAATCCAAGACTTTCTCATTTTTGATGAGAATGTAAAAAACAAATTTTACGAAAAAATTAAGAAAAAGCAAAATTTTCGATTATTTTGAGTTCTTTTTTGTTTCTAATTTTGTATATTTACCTAAGTTTTGCATCTAAAAGAAAAAATGAAAGTTTTGACATGTTTTTAATGTTTTTTAATGTTTCGGCTAATGCTTCACTCACTATAAATCTCAATTTTTTGCACTTTTTTGGAAAAAAAATTCATAACTTTTTTGTTGTACAAAAAAGTATCTAAAAGAAAAATTGTTTGTTTTGGTACAAGTTTTAAGGAATAAAATAAAAAAATATATTTTTTTGAAAATTGTCAAAAATACAAAATTTTGAAAATTTCAAAAAAATTCATAACTTTTTTGTTTTTTGTTATACAAAAAAGTGTCTATAAGAAAAGTTGTTTGTTTTTGTACAGATTTTAAGGAAAAAATTAGAAAAAAAATATTTTTTTTAGATTGCAAAAAATACAAAATTTTGAAAATTTAAAAGTTTTGTATTTTTGTCGTTTTTTGACAAAATGAGCTGTCCAACAAACTTAGGCTTCATTTTAATAGACTAAAAAAGCACCTCAAATTGCAAGTCGATTCATTAAAATTTATTCGAGTTATCGTCGAGACAAAATTTTCTACAGACAGACACTTCTCTAAAAACCATTTTTTTTAATCAGGGAGTCATGAAACGTGAAGATTTATCAAAATTGGAAATTTCTCAAAATCGCACAAAACCAAGACTTTCTCATTTTTGATGAGAATGTAAAATTAAATTTAATTATTTAATCATAATAATTTACGTTTGTAACGTGTGTATTAACTAAAGGAGTACTTCAGTTTAATTTTGATACAAAAACCTGATCAAAATTAATAAAATGTAATTAGTTCTTGGACTTTATAAAAAACCCGGTTTTATGTAGCCTATCCTCCTCTATAGCATGAATTTTAAAAAATAATTAAATTTTAAAATGGTTCCAAATCAAATTCTTTAAAAATTTGTATTTTTCATACTTATAACTAACAATTCTGTAGAATTAATTATTTTTAAAAAGATTAATCGAATTATTTTCTGAAATTATTTGAAGTATTTATTTTTTAATTCGTATTTAGTTCAAGAATTTCTGAATAATTTAAATTTCGTAAACAAATGGATTTTAAAATTCTCAAAGAAATTTTTTTCAAAAATTAATAAAAATAATTTATTCCTGTTGGAAAATAATAATGATTAAAATTTATTGAGAAAAGAAGTTATTGATGTTTTCAAATAATTTTAGATTTAAAGAAATTTGTAAATGAATTTAATGGAATATTTTTTGGAGTATCTAATCATTTTTAGAGTTAATCAGAATATTCTTTAGAGTCAAGAAAGAAGTCAAAATTTTGTCACGTAATAAAGTTTTTTCATATTAAAAAAAAAGAAAATATTTCACAGGTTTTACATTTGTTAATTTTCTAAACTGTTTGTTACAAAATGCTAATTTTTTAGAAACAAAGGAAATAATGAATAATATAGTAATATTAATAATTTTTTTAGATTAATAAAAATATTTTTAAATTATTTAAGAAATAAAAATAATATTATTAAATTAAAAGAATAATGACAAAATAAAGAAATGTAATATTATCTATCAAAACATATAAAAAACAAAAGCATGAATTTTGTTGAAAAATCGTTATTTCATATTTTATTTCTATTTTTTATCAAAACGAATAAAAAACAAAAGACTAACCATGACTAACTTCAGGTGTGGACAGACTGGACAGAATGAATGAATGTATACGATGATTATTATAGTTAACTAGCACAAATAACGCGCGCTAAAGCGCACGTGAAGTTTCCTATTTCACTTTTAATATATATGTGGAAATCTGACTAAATGGGAACTTTTTGTTGTAAAAAAATTTATTTTTTAAATTAGTGAAAAAATGAATTAATTAAATAATAGAGTTAAAATTATCGATCACCCCGAGTCAGGTTGTTGACTCGGAGTGAAAAAATGAATTAGTTAAAGTTTTTTGAAATGTTACTTCAGTAATTTACGACAAATTCCTGTTACAAATAACAAAAAAACTAAAAAAATTTTGAATGCTTAGCTATAACTTTGTACAAAATTCATTTTTAAGCCTCCCAATAATAAATTGAATTTTTGAAAATTTATAACTGATTGCATAAATGCAATTATTTTCAAAAGTAATAAAATTTTTCGCAGAAATTCAATTATGTTTAAGAATTTTTTAATATTCTCGTCAAAATGTCAATTATTTTTTAAAAATTTAATAAGAAATCTATTATTTACAATATTTTTATAAATTTCTTCGCAATAATTTAATTATTTTTATAAATAATAAAATTTCTTTTAGGAATTCAATTATTTTCATAAATAAAACTCATGGCAGAGTTTAAATTATTTTTAATACAATTTTATGAAAAATCGTTAAAAGAAATCAATGATTTAAAAATGTTTTGATAAAATTCTTTATGAGATTTCAATTTTAAGAAATTTTAAATATTAAATAAATTATTTATTTTTGCATTTAAATTATTGAATTATCTAATAAAAATTTATTTCGAAATGAATTTCAGTTAAAGTTTTACATAATAATTGATTATTAAAAGCATTACAGCATGAATTTTAAGAAATAATTAAATTTTAAAATGGTTTCAAATCAAATTCTTTAAAAATTTGTATTTTTTATACTTATAACTAACAATTCTGTAGAATTAATTATATTAAAAAAGTTTAATTGAATTTTATCCTGAAATTATTTAAAGTGTTTATTTTTTATACATTAATTCGTGTTTAATTAAAAAATTTCTGAATAATTTAAATTTCGTAAAATTGATTTGTAAACAAATGGATTTTAAAATTCTCAAAGAACTTTTTTAAAAAATTATTAAAAATAATAATTTATTCCTGTGAGAAAATAATAATGATTAAAATTTATTTAGAAACGAAGTTATTGATGTTTTTAAATAATTTCAGAAATTGGTAAATAAATGTAATAGAACATTTTCTAGTGTCTAATCATTTTTAGAGTGTATCAGAATTTTCTTTAGGGTTAGGGAAGAAGTCAAAATTTTGTCAAGTAATTAAGTTTTTCATATAAGAAAAAAGAAAATATTTTGCAGGATTTATTTTTTAGAAACAAAGGAAATAATGAATAATATAATAATATTAATAAATTTTTTAAATTAATAAAAATATTTTGGAATTATTTGAGAAATAAAAATATATTATTTAAGAAATAAAAATATATATATAAAAAAACAAAAGCATGCACAATAGTCTAACTTCAAGTGTGGACAGACTGGACAGAATGGACAGAATACGACGATTATTATAGTTAATTTAGAAACAAAGGAAATAATGAATAATATAATAATATTAATAATTTTTTTTAATTGATAAAAATATTTTTGAATTATTTGAGAAATAAAAATATATTATTTAAGAAATAAAAATATATATATATATATATATATATATATATATATATATATATATATATATATATATATAAAAACAAAAGCATGCACAATAGTCTAACTTCAAGTGTGGACAGACTGGACAGAATACGACGATTATTATAGTTAATTGTTCTTTATTTTGTCACAGGAAACCTGCAAATATGAAATTCTTAAAAATATCTTGAAATTTTAGAAATTAAAATGTATATAATAATTGTAATTATTTTTTTTTATTATAAAATTCGTATCATTTTAGAAAGCTTCACTTGATCGATAACGATCCTCTTTTGAGAACCAGAAGAACGATAACTAATATTTAAAAAAATACATGTCAGAAGATTTGGCATTAAAATTTGTCTCATCAAAAACAGTTACTGGCAAATATACTTTTAAGAACACTGCAATGTCTGGTTTAATAAGAGGTATGAATATTGTTTAATGAATATTTTTATAATAATTACCTTTAAAGCTGTAGATTAAACCATGAAACTACTTAAAAATATATATTAAATTAATATAATAAAAATTGTTTTCAGGTGCACTATCTACAACTCATAAAGAGCCCATAACTTACCGGTGAGTGAAAGATTCTTCCTGGACGAATTAAAAACAGTCTTTCCGAATGTGAAAGATTGGTCGGGGTGGTGGACGGAAAGAAAGAACTACTGTTGAAAATCCTCCTGTTCCCCATAATAATGATTTAAATGTTATTAAAATTTAAGGCCAGGGACCGATCAGAAACAAAAACAAAATGACTTTCGTAAATATATTATATTTCGTAAATATTAGGTATATTATTTATTACTAATATAATTTATTACTTATTAATAAATAATTTATTACCAAAATTGTGATTGACAATGTGATAAATTGTTATTTAAATTAATGTAATAATTGTTATATTAAAATACTTTAAATAATTAAAACATATTTCTGATAATTGCTCAATAATTTTTATTCATTTTTCTTCACTAGATTTAAGGGGGGAACCTCCTTTAGACGATCGAAAAATGCGTCATTTTTGGGATTTTTTTCTCGGGTAAAATAACTTCAAACGTTTTGTAATTTATAGGGTACTTTAATACATGTCTTGAGAGTCTAAAAAAATTTTTGGAGAAAAAGCAAAACATTTTTAGTATCTATAATAATAATAATAAAAATATAATAATAATAATAATAAAATAATAATAATAATAATAATAATAATAGAAATATCTATTGTTTACGAACATATATATCTTAAGTTTTTAAAATTATATCAAATCAAATATATATAATTAATTTTATTAAAATTCGTCAAAAGAATTTAATTATTTATAGAAAGTGTAAAAAAACTCTTCTCAAGAATTTAATTATTTCAATAGATAGCAAAATTCTTTAAATTTACTACATTCTTTTAAATATTATTTTTAAAAAATATTCTTCACAAGAATTCAATTCTTTTTATAATTTTCCATGAAATTTATAAAAACAATTGAATGATTTTCAAAAGTAATAAAATTCTTTACATAAATTCTATTATTTTAAAAAAATCTAAAAAAAACTTAACATTTTAATTATCTTTATAAATGATATGAAAATTCTTCGACAAAATTAAATTACTTTCAGGAATTTTAATAAAATTCATTGTAAAAGTTCCATTATTTCTATAAATAACAAGAATTCAATTATATCCAACACAAGAATTCTATTATTTTTACAAATTTTTCTTAATTCAATAATTTGTATTTCTATTATATTTTAATAAAATTTCCAAAAAGAATTTAATTATTTTTTAAAAACATTTTGACAAAATTCTACAAGAATATTCAATTATTTTCTAAAAGAATTAAACTTTCATAAGAATTGAAATATTAAAAATAGAATTTATCTAAATTGTTATTAAAAATCAATTATTAAAAGCTTGTGTTATAAAATCCTCGCAATAATTCAATTATTTTTATAAATGAAAAAATATTCAAAAATGGCAAAGATATGGCGTTTTTTTGAAACTACATTTTTCGGAACGGTGTACATGATTTCTCAAAAACTACTCAACCGATTCTCTTTAAATTTTGTACACAACTGCTTAATAACATTCTCTATGGCATGACGTAGGATTTTTTTGATATGATTTTAAAAAAAAAGTTATACATTTTTAAAAAAAAATTTTTGTACCCAAAATTGAGCACCTGGATCGTAGAAGGGCACGTAAATTTTTCTCGGCCGAAATCGAAATCCCCTGGACACTCAAAAGTCAACTTCTGAATTTAGACATTTTAAATATACATCTTTATAGAAAATTTCATTGCGCATATTTTTTTCTTATGATTTTTTTTCTATCTATTACCGTTTTCGAAATATTTGAGAAAAATTGATTTTTTGAAAACTGCAAATTTAATGACATTTTTCACTTCAACTCGCGATAATTCAGATAATTTTAAATATATTTCAATGTCCAAAAAAAGAAAATACGTCTAAAGATATTCTACGAATGATAAAAAAGGAAAAAAGATATTTTCTTTACAAACAAATTGTTCTTAATTTTTTTCTTTATTAATGTAAAAATCACAAACTACAATCTTCGCGGCTCTCGTTTAACGGGCGAATTTTAAGGGGATGTCAAAGTCGATTGGGTTTTTGCATTGAGCTTCAATGGGAAAATCGCATCGACTTTGACATCCCCTTAAGTAACAAAGAACTTTCAGTGAGAAAGTTGTTCATTATGGACCAAAGAAGTTTTCTGGAAAATCACAGGGTTAATAATTAATTAGTGTTGAAATGGTGAATGTTTAAAGTTGATATCGTCCGAACGTGTGGCACGCGCGATGGCCATAACCTATGAAACGACACTCCCAAGCCTCCCATGAAGCACCTGTGGCGAGTGACGCGTGCTACACATTCGGACGGTATCAACTTTAATCATTCACCATTTTAACACTAATAAATTATTAACCCTGTGATTTTCCAGAAAACTTCTTTATTCTATAATGAACAACTTTCTCACTGAAAGTTCTTTGTTACTTAAAATTCGCCCGTTAAACGAGAGCCGTGAAGATTGTAGTTCGTTATTTTTACATTAATAAAGAAAAAAATTAATAACAATTTTGTTTATAAAGAAAATAACTTTTTTCCTTTTTTATCATTCGTAGAATATCTTTAGACGTATTTTCTTTTTTGGTACATTGAAAAATATTTAAAATCATCTGAATTATCGCGAGTTGAAGTGAAAAATGTCATTAAATTTGCAGTTTTGAAAAAATCAATTTTTCTCAACTATTTCGAAAACGGTAATAGATACAAAAAAATTTCATAAGAAAAAAAGATGCGCAATGAAATTTTCTATAAGGATGTGTATTTAAAATATTAAAATTCAGAAATTGAATTTTAAGTGTCTAGGGGACTTCGATTTCGGCCGAGAAAAATTTACGTGCCCTTCTACGATCCAGGTGCTCAATTTTAGACTTTTTTTTAAGTGCTCCTATTTGCTCAAAAAATTTTTTCTTTAAAAACGGCTATGTCATGCCATAGAGAATGTTATTGAGCAGTTGTGTACAAAATTTAAAGAGAATCGGTTGAGTAGTTTTTGAAAAATCATGTACACCATTCCGAAAAATGTAGTTTCGAAAAAACGCTATATCTTTGCCATTTTTGAATATTTTTTCATTTTTCAAAATTTTTTTACAGTTAAATATATGTATTTTTATACTGTAATTAGTAAAAAGTTGTATTTTTAGTAGTTTTGTCAAAATTTATTTTTGAAATTTTCAGGCGTTCAGGGTGGTGTAACCCCTTAAACAATCGTTGCAAATAACTGGAATATATTTATTTAAAGTAGAATTATATAAACATTTGTTTAAAAAAATGCTAACACTTTATCTTTATTTTTATAAATATTTATTTGTAAAACGTCAATTAAATCAAAATACTTCATATTGTAAAATATTACAATTTTTATTAATTGATTAATTAATAATTCAAAAACAAAAAAACGTCATTTTTTCGTTTCACATATTGAAAGTACAAATCATAAGCTTTCTTTTGGTACAAAACAAAATGAGACTTTTTTTTGAAAAAAAATCAAAAAAAAATTTAGTTTTCAAAAGAAGGGTTAAATTTTGAATTTTTGAAAAAAAAATTTTCACTATTTGAAAATGCAGAAAAAAACCTACCAAAAACATATAGGTCACAATTATTTTTTTTTATTATATAAAAGATACGATTTGTTATAAAACTCACAGTTTATACTTATCCCAACTCTTCAACCCCCTTCCACTCTACAATTTTTTAAAAATTTTCATAATTACTTTGTGGTTTTAAGTACTCATTCATAGTTCTAAATACTGTGAAAATATTAGCCCGATCTAACAAATTGCAATTTTGACATTGGTACGCTTAAGAAAATTTGTCCCTTATATATTACATACACATTTTGAGATTCAAAATTGTTTAAAAACAAATTTATAATTGCAAAACTTGATTTTTCAACCTTCCTTGTTTATTAAAAATTAACAAAAACATATTAGAATGCGAAAATTCACGCTTAAAAACGTTTGGTGCACATCTCAGGCGTGTTTACGCGAGATCGATATCTGTGCACCACGAGACAAAAAATTCGTTATTTCGGTTAGTTTTAAAGTCTCCAGGGATTTTTTTTGCAAAAAATTCTGGAAAAGATAACGAATCCATATATTATAGTTACAAAAAAATCGAAGGGGTGCTTATGCCCGAAAAAATGAAATCAAAATTTTTTTGACTTTTTTTCCGGGCAAATTTTGGATTTTTTTTCTTTAATATTGTACTTTAAATTGTTATATAATCAACTATTATTACCTCAAATATGAACAAAATCTAACTAAATGGATAATAGTTATTTGTTTTTAAAAAAAATGTGTTTTAATATTTAATGCCCGGTAAAATCCACAATTTTGAAAATTTTTAAAAATCTCTTGTTCCTAAAATCTTCTGTCATAAAACACTATCTTTATACCAAGTTTCATAAAAATTGAAAGACCCATGACCAACTTTGATTTTTTTGAGAAAATTTGACCCATCCGTTATTTTGAATTTTTAAAATCTGGCATCAAATTCGTAATCAGCGACCTCGGAAACCCCTGAGTAACAATTTTAAGGCAAATTAAATCAGTTTTTAGAAATGATGTCCGCCATATTGGATCCGCCATTTTGAATTTTTAAAATCTGGCATCAAATTCGTAATCAACAACCCCGAAAACCCCTGAGTAACAATTTTCAGTAGCTTTGTTTCCTTTTATTTTCGAATTTGTAATTTTGTTGCAAATTTTGCAACAAATTTTTTTTTATTATTGTTGTAATTACAAAATTGTTAATTATTTTTTAAAATGTAAATTTTTTTCATAAAGGTTTATAAATTTGTGGGTCGTGAGCGTTTAGAAATCAAAAATATCTTAATTTTTGTCAAAGTTATAGATTTTAGAAATCAAAAGTGGTTTCGATCGAAACCGCTGGGCGTTAAAGGGTTAAGAAGGGAAGAGCCACAGTGATCGTTAAAGTGGCCGAAGGAACGACCTTCGCCGAAGTGCTGGCGAAAGTTCGCGAAGAGGCTGACCTGGAGTCCAGCAAGACAAGGGTTGTGGGAGCTTTACCTACTAAAAAGGGAGACCTTCTGATTAAGATTGGAGGGTCTTCAAACAAGAAGCTGTTCATCGAGGAGGCGACAAAGGTTATAGGCGATCTGGGTAAGGTGCAGATGGCGGACCGGCAGACTGTGCTGGAGATCCGCGACATGGACAACCTTACCGAACAGAAGGATGTCAAGGAGGTCCTAGACAAATTATCTACGGTACCAGAAGGAAGCAGGAAGGTGACGGTCCTCGGACCAAATAAGCGAGGTATCAAGCTCGCTGTCGTGGTCACTGCCCAAGAGGACGCGAACAGGCTGGAGAAGATAGGGCATATTAAGATCGGTTTTGTGTCCTGCAGAATAAGTAGGAGAGTTATGGTCACAAGGTGTCACAGGTGCCTTGGCTATGGCCATATAGGTCGAGACTGACAAGCAGTAGATAGTGATTAAAAACAAATTCTACAATATAGTAGACGCTTAAAAAGGTACGTAATATATAACTTTATTATTATAAGAAAATAAAAATGAGTTAATATTTTGAAATCAAAAGTGTTTTAGGAGAAGTGGTAAAATGTAATTTTCTTTTATATCCCGGTAATAAGAGATTAAATAAAATGTATTAAAATCATTCCACAACTTTTTAAAAACGACATTTATTTATATTAAAATAATTATGAATTTTTTATTTAATTGAAATAATTTATAATGATTAATTATTTTTTTTCATTAAAATAAATTAAAGTGTAAACAAAATTCACATTGTAAAAGGAATTAAATTCTAGTCATATTAGATTTAATTAATATGAGTTCAACTCAATAAAAAATAAATAAACAGGGTGTAAACAGGCGAATTTACTTAAGGAGCTATACTTTAAATTTCGAAATTGCTTCAGAAAAATTCATTATAGAACGATACCAAGGTGTTTTCATGCAAGGACGTTGTTAATTATCAAACTAGGGATGTTAAATGCAAATTACAGCTTCGTAAAAAATATTTAATGTTCAAATTTAATTTAAATAAGTGAGTGCTGATAACTGGGTGCCAGTTTCAGCTTCATTTATAAATAATGTATTTTAATCCTGTAAAAATGAAAAAGAAAAAATTCCAAAAGATATAACCGCTTAAGTGATATTTTTTAATATTTTAATTTTTTCAATTTAACTTTTCTTACAGGGAAAACAAGCTTCTTTTCAATAATACTTTAAGTCTGCATTGTTTTTGTCAAAAACATTTGGTATCTCTAAGTTTTTTTGGAATTTTTATACTTTTTATTTAACTATTCCAGAAGGACTATTTTTATATGTAAGAAAGATGTTTATACTTACTGTCAGTAATGGTATTTGCTGAAAATTCAACAGAATTGAGCACGTTCTCCAGCAAAACGTATGATTCAGGCAATGCTAATACAGACACGGTCTTTGAAACTAAAATAAATAGAAATTGTTAAGTTTTTTTAAGCATCGATTTTTGATAATAAACCTTTTTTATTGTTTTTATATAATTCGACTTTAGGGGGTCCCATAGTCGATGCGATTTTTACATTGAGCTTCATTAGAAAAATTTAATTAACTTTGGGACCCCCTTAATTATAAAGTTCGGTAAAGCTTTTTCGACATTTTATTTATTTTTAAACTTCACAGTTTTGACAATTGTTTTTGAGTCTCCTAGGTAAGGTTTGATTAATTTTTTTGTAAATAAGTGAGTATTAGTTAATTAACTTTAAGTAAAAACAGTTTTAGTAATATCTGTTTGTCAAATTTCTCACAATTTGACATTAAAGACCAAGAAAATGCAATTTCCCATAAGACACAGTGTTAAATGTGAAAAAAGAAAATTATTTATATCTTTCGTCACAATTAACCTAGACCTCTAAAAATGTAACTACATTTTCTTTGAACCATTATATATAACTATATCAAATTTTATAAAAAACTGATTATTTCTGTGGTTTTTAGTACGCTGAACACGAATCTGATGTCAAAAATAACTTTCGACAGACAACCGCTGTCAAAAAACTCAAATTTTGAAAAATGAGAATTTTTACGAGAGAACGAGAGAAAAAACAAGTATTTTTCCCCGTGACTTCAATTTATGCCTTTTTTAGGTATCAGTTTCACCGGATTTCCCGATGAATTTTTGGGGTTAGCGGTTAGGCCACGTTTTAGCCCTTATTGGCCTAAGCTCGTTGCAAGAATCTCACCGGGAAAAACCGTGAGCGTCCTACATTTGTACTGTGATAATTTTCACGCGTTAAATGCATATATTTTCATGGGAAAAGCCTTGTGTTTTCTCTCCGTGTGAATTTCAATAAGTCACAAAAATACCTCCTGTTACAATGTGAAACATGGGGTGATGTGTAACACCGACGATTTCTGATCTACAGTTCGTTATTGAACAGAGACAAATAATGTCATTTGTTTGTGTCCACAGTAACTTATTTTTGATATATAACTCACGAGACAGCTTGCAGCCAGGTTTGCTGTACGTAAGTTAAGTTTGATTTCTTGAGTAGGAAATATTTTTCGCGCTATACAATTCTAGTCGTTTTGTGAAGGGTTTTAATTTATATGGTAGGTAAATACGTGTTTATTGTTGGTTTTTTAAGTATTTTCAAACATCTGTTTATATTTTGTGTTTCCATTGCATTGTGTACAAATCATTTTCTGCAAAATATCATATTTAGGGTGATGTGCAACACTGCTTTTTGTAGTTTATCGATATTTAAATATGTGCATATAAAGTACCCAGTAATAAGGGGTGAATTAAAGTGGATTGGTACTTTTATGACCTTAAATTGTAAACCAATTCCGTTTTTCTCCGCAATCTTAATAAATTCCTTTTCTATTGTTAAGTTGATAATTTTAATCTACAGTCGAACCTGGATAAGTGGTCCCTCGATAAGTGGGAATCCTCTTTAAGTGGAACTTTCTTTGCGGTCCCTGCATAAGTAACTTGACCTTAAATGACCTGGATAAGTGGAATACCTCTATAAGTGGAACAAGAACTTTAGACCCTTCAGGTTCCACTTATCCAGGTTCGACTGTAATTCGATTCTCTGTAACCACGTGACCAGAATTTGAAACCCCTTTAATGCCGTTTAAGGGAATCATTTGTTGTGGAGTTAATGCCTTTAAAGCAACATTGATTTCTTTAAAGAGCATTAAAGGGGTTTGAAATTCTGGTCACGTGGTTACAGAGAATTGAATTAGATAGAAATTATCAATTTAACAATAAAAAAGGAATTCATTAAGATTTCGAACAAAAACGGAATTTGTTTGGAATTTAAGAGCATAAAAGTGCCAATACACTTTAATACATCCTGTGGTAGACGATTACTAAATATTTCTACTATTCTAGATTCATTAAATTCTTCAATGGAACCTTCTGAGTATAAGCATGATAATTCATCAGGGTCTGTAGAATCCTTAACCTCGAATATTACTAATTTGTCACTGGTGGATTCCACGTCAGTTCAACACACATATTTTCATGACTTGTTGGGATTTGGCTGTAATTTTGTAAATTCATTACTTTTATAGCGATAAACAACTCCACCAAATATTTTATCAAAATTTTGAAAATTACCAAAAATATGGCATTTTCAAAATTTTTGTCTTCTTTTTTTGAAAGTGCTATAACTTTGGTTCTAATTAACAGATTTTGGATTTTAAAAAAAGGATTTCTTTGGATTTAAGTATATTTTAGATTAAAATTAAAAAAAAATAAAAAAATTCAAAAAATTTTTTTTTTTGAAATTTTGAAAAATTAAAAATCCGTTTTTGAAAAAACATCATCTTCGATTTTTTTCAAAATTTTACTAAATGTTAGGGCAAATGTGCTTTACATGTCCTGTAAGTTTTATCTTGGGATCTCAAAGGGATTCGGAGTAAAAAAATAAAACGTAACCACAAATTACGAACATATGGAACAAAATTCCTCAACTACCCAGGTAAAACAATGAATTTTCTCTAAACTTTGGTGAAATGTTACTATTATTAGTAGAAGTGTAAATATTAATTTTTTTTGAATTTGATAAAATATTTTTTGAGTTATGGAGTTTCAAAATTTTGATTTTTTTGAAAATATATTTTTTTCGATTTAATATATTTATAAGTAAAATTAATCAAATTTAAAGTATGAATAGTGGTTTTTAAAGGGGTTTTTACGGGCTATAAGCTGGTGATGAAAAAAAAGTTGTTTTCTGTCAATTTGACCTTGAAATTCAAGGTCAAATTCTTAATTTCAATATACAGTAGAACCCAGTTAATACGATCCCGTTTAATACGATTTCCCGCTTAAGGGGATGTCAAAGTCGATGCGATTTTCCCATTGAAGCTCAATGCAAAAATCCAATTCACTTTGACACCGCCTTAAGACGCTCATTCATGGTGGTCCCTGCAATTAAAGACATACATTTTATATCCCACCTAAAACTTTTTCCCGCATAAGACGCATTCTTAGTGCGGTCCCTAAAGAATCGTATTAACCAAGTTCTACTGTATCTCAAAATCGGTGTTTTTTAATTTTTTCTAACCTATCCCAATCGAAAGCTTACCTTTTTTCATATGAGCCATGTAAAACTCAGAGTGGGACCATGGATCTTTTTGAAGAAATTAATTATAAATCATCATTTTCTATGTAAAATAATGATAAATTATTATTTTCCTCAAAAATTCTCATAGTCCCACTCTGATTCTTACATGGCTTATAGAAAAAAGGTCACCAGCTTATAGCCCGTGAAAACCCCTTTAAAAACCACTATTCATACTTTAAATTTGATTAATTTTACTTATAAATATATTAAATCGAAAAAAATATATTTTTAAAAAAATCAAAATTTTGAAACTCCATAACTCAAAAAATATTTTATCAAATCCAAAAAAAATTAATATTTACACTTCTACTAATAGTAGTAACATTTTAGCAAAGTTTAGAGAAAATTCATTTTTTTACCTGGGCAGGTGAGGAATTTTGCCCCATATGTTCGTAATTTGTGGTTACGTTTTATTTTTTTACTCCGAATCCCTTTGAGATCCCAAGATAAAACTTACAGGACATGTAAAGCACATTTGCCCTAACATTTAGTAAAATTTTGAAAAAAATCGAAGATGATGTTTTTTCAAAAACGGATTTTTAATTTTTCACAATTTCAAAAAAAAAAAATTTTTGAATTTTTTTATTTTAATTTAAACTTAAAATATACTTAAAACCAAAGAAATCCTTTTTTTTAAATCCAAAATCGGTTAATTAAAACCAAAGTTATAGCACTTTCAAAAAAAGAAGACAAAAATTTTGAAAATGCCATATTTTTGGTAATTTTCAAAATTTTGAAAAAATATTTGGTGCAGCTGTTTATCACTATAAAAGTAATGAATTTACAAAATAACAGCCAAATCCGAACAAGTCATGAAAATAAGTGTGTTGAACTGACGTGGAATCCACCCACTACATAGTGTTAAGAGTGACACGTACGAAACTAGTCCAGCAAGGAGTGGTGCAACAGAAATTCTTGATTTTGTAGGAGATGTTCGGTCAAATTATTTAGACACAGAAGTTCCAGTTTCTAAAAATGTGGTTGTGGAACGAAGTCATTTTCTTAAATCTAATGGTTCTGCACATATGAGTGTAGACGAAATGACCAGAGGTAATTTTTGTCAATTTTATGTTTTCATTAGGTCATTGCAATTGAGTAAGAATTACTAAAGTGGCCTCCTATTTTTCATTAGGTCGATGGATTTTTTTCATTCATATATTTTTCGATAGCCTATGATGGTATAATAAAAACCTGTAAATAGTTTTCCAAAATTCGAATATTTGTCAAAGTTATTTAAGGTCAAAGTTTTTTGTAGCGTTTTAGTAAATAGCTAATTACTCGCGATCAGATGAACCGATTTTAATAAAAATTGGTGAAGAGTCTACCTGAGGAATTGTACTTTAGATAAACGTTCAAAAATTTAATTAAAAAATATAATTTGTTTAAATAAATTAACTTTTTAATTGTTTAGGTTAAAAAAATAAGTTCTCCATCTTTTTTTAAATTTTTTTTTTAATAATCAAGTAGATAATACTTTTAAGATTTTATTTAAACAATAAAAAAGTGGAATTTTTAATAACCTAATGAAATATAATATTTTTTTGTTACAAAAAATTTTTAAAAGGAAAAGAGATTTATAACAAAACAAATGAATTCGTGTTTATTTCATGCTTTTACGTATTTATGTATGATTGTTAATCTGCAATTTTTTTGGTTAAAGTTGTTGAGTTTAATTAATTATTATTTCACAAAAACGATTTTAATTAAAAAGTACAAAAATGTTAAAAGTCAATGTTTGCTGCAATCCACTGAAGAAAAAAAACATGTTAAAGTTTATAAGGATGTATTTAAAGTACCTAATACTTTTAATTATAAATTTAAAAACGTGATCGGACAGTTTATTTGTCCTTCTTGTAAATCAGCAATTCATAAATTAAAAGAAAGTGTTCATTTTGAAATTCAAAGGGAAACTCGTGATATTGAAGAAGTCGAATCTAGCGACAGTTCGGATGATAATGTAAAGCAAGACCCATCTTTCGTTTGTACCGAAGTTGACGAAAATTTAAAAAGGTCTAGGTTAAATGCGTTTTTGGAAGATTATGAGCATCCACCCGTCAAAAAGCATCTGTCCAAATTAACAAAACTCGAGAAGCTGAAATTGCAACAATCCATCGATAAAATATGTTATGAAAGTTCAGAAAAATCCTCCAATGCCACAAACGATAGCAATTTTATTAACAATAGTTGGACACAAGATTTAAAAGAATCAATTTCAAAAGAAACTTCCAGAATTGAAAAAATTTCACTATTAACAAGAATCCCTTTTTCGACTTTGATTGATGGAAAACGTATTTGGACAATTAAAAGAGTAAGAAAAGAATTTAATGTTTCACGTCGAATGGCGCGACAAGCAATTAAATTACGCGAAAAGTATGGGTATGGTTCTCGCCCTAAACCGAAAAAAGGTCGCCCCATAAAAGCTGAAGCTTTAGATTTGGTAGAAAAATTTTACTTATCCGATGAAGTCAGCCGAATCATGCCCGGAATGAAAGATTATGTATCAGTTTTGAAAGATGGATATCGTATTCAAGAACAGAAATGGTTTGCACTAATTTTATAAAAGAAATCTAGTAGAAAAAAAACCCAGAAAACAACAATTTTAATTTTTTGTATATATTATTTTTTTATTTAATAAATTTGATTATTTACTTATTTAATAATATTACCTAATAATTATTATTGTGTAATTATTATTAGTGAGTTAAATATAAATAAATGATAATTTTTAATTTATATTTTATAGACTCTTGTTGGGTAATTTAGATGATATACATAAAATATTTCGCAAAAAACACCCTGAAATTAAATTATCTCGATCAAAATTTACCAAGCTGCGACCTCGAAAGTGTATAAAAGCAGGACAAAGTGGATCTCATAATATTTGTGTATGCGTTATCCATCAAAATGTAAAATTGAAAGTCGAAGGAATGATAAAAACACTGCAACGCAAAGGGCTTAAATTTTCATATTCATATCGAGATTTGCTTAATAAATTGATTTGTGAAAATTCAAACCCACAGTGCTGCTTATTGCAATGTGAAAAGTGTCCTTGAAAAGAAGTCGTAGAAGAAGAACTTTGGTCATATTTTAATCTGCAAGACATTTCTCAAATTGAATATTATCAATGGGTTACTACTGATAGGTAAAAATATTTAAATTAAATTAAAAAGCGCACTTATTAATTGCTTTAGGCAGTGCATTAATTCAATTTAATTTCTTTCAAGGTGTCAGTTTACAGTCGAAGAAAAAAGTGCACATGAGTTCGCAAAGAATTTAGCTAGCGATTTAGAAACTCTGGTGACTCATGATTTTTTGGCACAAGCTCAGACTTCGTATTTGTCCAAAATGAAAGATACAGTTGAGGAAGGAGTACTTATTGTATGTTTAGATTTTGCTGAAAACTTCACCTGTAAAATTCAAGATTCAATTCAATAGAGTTATTAGTCAAACATTCAAGTTACTCTTCATCCTTACGTAATTTATTACAGACAAAATAATAAATTGAAACATTTAAATTAAGGAAGATTTCGACTATATCAGCAATTAGTGACATCTATTAGACATCAATTGAACTCTTTGGTTTAGAGTCAGGTGTTATTCTTAAGATAATTATTCCGATATGGTTGTCGGTAAATAATTATATTTTTGATCTGAAAAAAAGTCGTTCACGCAGCTTATTTTTTCAGATCAAAAATTAAATTCAAAAATATAATTATTTACCGACAACCATATCGGAATAATTATCTTAAGAATAACACCTGACTCTAAACCAAAGAGTTCAATTGACGTTTAATAGATGTCACTAATTGCTGATATAGTCGAAATCTTCCTTAATTAAAATTCTTAATCAGCAAATAATTTCCTACATTGAAACATTTAAGTTTCGTTGCGCTTTCTTAACATCTAAAGCACGATCATTGTTCTGTACATTTATTTAATAAAAAAATGATAGAGTTTTCTAAACGAAAAATTAGCAGCGAAAACATTAAAAAAATTGTATATTTTTCTGACGGTTGTGGAGCGCAGTATAAAAACAAATTTAATTTTGTTAATTTAATCGAACATGAAAATGAATTTGGAGTGAAAGCTGAGTAGAATTTTTTTGCGACCGGACACGGTATAGGTGCTTGCGACGGTATTGGCGGTACCGTGAAAAGACAAGCGTACAAAGCAAGCCTACAACGTGTAAATACGAATCCTATCAATTCTCCTCAAGCATTAGCTGAATGGACACAAACTTCATTTAAAAAAATCGAATTCGCGTATTGTTCTAAAGAAGAGCATATATCACACAAACAGAATTTCAAATTGCGGTACTCGAATGCGCAATTGATTAAAAATACAAGAAAATATCATTTCTACGCGCCACTAAACAAAAATGAAATGATTTGCAAGTTTTACTCCGAAGACTGTAAATATGTTGTAAAAACTTGTTACAATACACAAGAAAACAAAAAACGCGCGACAGCTTGAAATCTGCCAAAAAAGGCTGTGCAAACTTTATTATAAAATATTATATTTCATTAGGTTATTGAAAATCCCACTTTTTTATTGTTCAAATAAAATCTTAAAAGTATTATCTACTTGATTATTAAAAAATTTTTTTTAAAAAAGATGGAGAACTTATTTTTTTAACCTAAAAAATTAAAAAGTTAATTTATTTAAACAAATTATATTTTTTATTAAATTTTTGAACGTTTATCGAAAGTACAATTCCTCAGGTAGACTCTCCACCAATTGTTATTAAAATCGGTTGATCCGATCGCGAGTAATTAGCTATTTACTAAAACGCTACAAAAAACTTTGACCTTGAATAACTTTGACAAATATTCGAATTTTGGAAAACTATTTACAGGTTTTTATTATACTATCATAGGCTATCGAAAATATATGAATAAAAAAAATCCATTGACCTAATGAAAAATAGGGGGCAGGAATTCTTACCCAATTGCCATCGATCACTGATCTCTGTATATAACTGGATGTAGTATAGGGCAATTTCCGGTTGTGACATATTGAACGACTAAACGCCATATTACTGACCAGTGAGTTTCTCAAATATGGCGTTCGCGATTGCGCAGAATGCAAAAAATGTCTGCGTTTGTTTACTACTTACAGTCTGTGTAATGTGTTTTTGAAAATGAATTTGTTTTTGTTTGCAGTTATTAATTGATATTGCACGATGCACGATGGTGAAATCGTGTTTGTATTGTGGTGAAGAGCAAACTAAAATTTGTGACAAATTATTTCACAAGTAATAAGTGTATTATGTTTTGAAGGTTATGTATTTATTAACAATGTTGCGCAATTTCAAACAGTAGTCGACTCTTAAAAATGTCTGCTTGAACGTAAACATAATTTCAAATGGATTTTTCTCCCAATTTGGACAATTATAGCACAATAGGGAAAAATACCAGTTATCCTAAAATTTTGTTCTTTCATTTATGCACGAGAAATTGAAAATCCAATATAATACACGACGTCAGGAAGTAAAATGAGAAAATCAGATGTGCCTATTAGGTGCTGCCATCTGGTGGTAATTTTATGTATCGCGCATTTGTTTAACGAAAGGTTAAACTGTGAAAACAGTTAAATATAATACAAAATTTTATTTTTTTTCATTGTAAAATAAAATTTACTTTTAATTTTTTGGTTAAGTGTAATACAAAATTATGTTTTTCTATTTTAAAAGAAAATCTACTGCTATAATTGTAATAATTGTAGGGGAGAGTGGGGCAAACCGGACACCTCTCAATATTTCCGAAATGGCGAAATTGGAAAAACTGTTGTTTACAAATTTAAAACAACCATGTTTAGTATACCTTATTTTTTCAATCTGACAGTTTTAACTTGCGTTTGTGCCACGAAGGGAGCAAAAGTTTTTTTTAGTTTTTTTTACACTTTTACGAATTTTTTCTTAAGGAAATTCTGAAGAAATCGTGTAATGTTTCCAAATATTAGGTCTTAGGTTTTGAAGGTACACACCTCAGGAATATTTACCACCAAAAACTTTGATGAATTTGCAAAGCGTTTCTTTTTGACAAACATTTATTCTCAAAATGGACCTGTGGGTCAAACCGGCCATAGGATAATTCCATTGAATTAAAGTTTCATAAAAATTATTTTTAAATAAAATGTTTCTTTCATTAAAATATTTACTTACAATGAAAAATAATTGTCTTCCAATGAGAATTAAACCCTTTAATATTGTTTCTCTGATAACGACAAACATTTTTGTTTTTTTATTAAAAAAATATTTATTTTATTAAAATTCAATCCCGTATTATTATTTTCATTACTACAACCATTGTTTACATGATTCTTTATGTTTTTTATTATTGTAGATTATGTAAATGCAATATTATAAATAAAAAATCAAACGGTCCGGTTTGCCCATGGGGGGTCCGGTTTACCCCAGGGGGTGGGGCAAACCGGACCGTTTGCAAAATTTTTTAAAGTTAACACAGCAGCTAAACAAGAAAAGATAAAGTATAGGTGTCTCTGGGAAAAAGTTGCGCAATTAAATGGTCTTTCAAACAAGACCTCGAAAAATGAAATCGGTTGATTCGTTTAGTCACAAGAGTCGAAAGACCGTTAGGGGGTCCGGTTTGACCCACTCTCCCCTATGTATATCTTATTTGTTTTTATATTTGTGACGATCCATAGATAGTTTTTTGGTTAAAAGTTTAAAATTTTTAGGTTAAAGTTATGAATACTTTAACCTAAAAATTTTAATTTTGATAATACATTTATTTAAAATAATTTTTTATTGTTTTTTTTCAATCTGCACATTTGAAAGAATATGTTTTATTCAAGCGCATTCAAATTTCGCGCTACAAAGTGAGAAACTCACTGCTTCGTAAAATAACCTTCCGGCCTTCTATTGGTCACAATATTTCTAAGCTCGAAGTATATGAATACGCTATCCAATTATATATAGAAATCAGTGCCATCGATGCTCAGCACAGAAAAATATTTTTTACGCGAAATCGAAAAACATGACATGATTTTTCCCAAGGTTTAAAGTTAAAAAAGTTCTCTTAACAAATTTTTTAATTCCCAGGTAAATAAAAGAAGTAAAATTAGTTAAAATTTTATCACTTGATACTGACTTTCATGCAGAGAGTACGACTGCATTTAAGTAAAACGTTTTTCTGTGTTGTCTCGTCTACTTATGCTTAGGGATATGACTAATAATTTAATAATTGTGAAACTGGAGGAAGAGCACACCTTACTCACTCTCACTCAGTCTAATACCAGTAAATTGTCAGTGAGCGCTTCTAGACCTCAGACTGCTATGTGACTGATATTAGTATGTTGTGCTTCTGCGTGCTTAGCGAGTTAGTTAGTTCGTGTTCTCTTTATACAGGCTTGGTGGGGGGAGTTATGTTTGAGAAACTGATTTTTATGGGAATTTACTTAATTTCTATAAATAAAGCTTAATTTTTGCTTCTTCTGGATGTTTTTCTGGATTCAGTGACTTTAATAATATAAAAATTGAATATATAGAAAAAATAAAAATAGCGGATTCAAAATGGCGGATCTGAAATGGTGGATTTAAAAAAATTGTTCAGATTTCCTTGAAACTTGTTACTCGGGGGTTTTTGGGGTCGCTGATTACGAATCTGACATCAGATATTCAAAATGTCGGATCCAATATGTTGGACATAATTTTTAAAAATTCCTCGCATTTACTTGAAACTCGTTACTCGGGGGTTTTCGGGGTCGCTGATTACGAATATGGTGTTAGTTTATAAAAATTTAATATGGCGGTTCCAATATGGCGGACAAAATATATTTAAATAAATGAAATCGATTAAAACTTGCTACTACGCACAGTGGGCGAAAATGACAAAAATGACTTCAAAATTGATTCTCCGGCGTAATTTTGATCGCATCGACAAGAGATTGCTCTTAACATACAGCCTATATGATAGGGTATAAGACATAGGTGCGATCTTTTTAGTTTAAGCTACGTAAATTTTTTTGCACGGTCTTAATCTTTGCAAAAAAATTATTGAATTTTAACAAATTGTAGATAGATTTCATAATTCTTTACTAATTTTGTTAATTCGTTTCCTCTTAAAAGCATTAAGGTTCCCGATTACGAATCTAAAATAAGATTTTCAAAATTCAAAATGGCGGATCTAATATGGCGGACCAAATTTTTTAAATTTTCTTTAAACTTGTTACTCGGGGGTTTTCAGGGTCGCTGATTATAAATCTAAAGTCAAATTTGAAAAATTCAAAATGGCGGATCCAATATGGTGGATTAAATTCTTAAAATTTATCTGTTCTACTTCAAACTTGTTACTCAGGGGTTTTCAGGGTCGCTGATTATGAATCTAAAGTCAGATATAAAAAATTCAAATGGCTTCTGTTATTGATAAATGCTTTACAAACATTTTGTTTAAAATTAAGAATTAGTATTATTTTGTTAGTAACATTTAATGAAATTTAATTATAATAGGATAAATATCAGTTTATGTAATTTATGTATTCTTTACTAGTACACTTGAATTCTATTATGGTAAGAAATATTTGACTTATTCTAATATTTTCAAACTTAATTTATAATTGCTTACCAAACTAAATACCATACAATAACAATTTCTTCTATCCAACTTAAGTAAGTCGCAAAAGCCATAAAATTATAGTTAGTAATTAGTAAAAACTTTTTTATACGTTAATGAGCAAGTATGCTCACACGTTTTTTCAAATTATTTAACATTTCTTTATTTTCTAATCAAGAACAAAATGTTCTTGATTAGTTTGTTAATATTTTACAAAATTTATAAAAAATGGAGTTTTTTTACATAAAGTGTTTTGTTTTCATTTTTTGAAGAGACCTCTTGGTAAATTTTTGGTTATGTTATTTACAAAGTTTACATGTATTTCAGTTTTGAATATCTGAGGATGCCTGTCGTCGACGGGCGATAGCTCATAAATAAAATATTTTAAATAATTAAAATTATAGATTTTTATCAAACAATATAATATCGCACTAAAATTATAAATCCAAACTATATAATAATGGTTATATATAATTGTCTATATATATATATATATATAATTATGGTAAGTGACCATAATTTTATGGCTTTTGCGACTTACTTAAAATGGATAGAAGAAATTGTTAATGTATGGTATTTAGTTTGGTAAGCAATTATAAATTAAGTTTGAAAATATTAGAATAAGTCAAATATTTCTTACCATAATAGAATTCAAGTGTACTAGTAAAAAATACATAAAGTACATACAACTGATATTTATACTATTATAATTGAATATAATTAAATGTTACTAACAAAATAATACTAATTCTTAATTTCAAACAAAATCGTTATAAAGCATACATTGTTTATCAATAAGAGAAGCCATTTGAATTTTTTATATCTGACTTTAGATTCATAATCAGCGACCCTGAAAACCCCGATATTAAAATCATTTGATAAAAAAAATAACTAAAAAAAATTAAAGTATTGTATATCTAATATTGTAAACAATAATAAGCAGAGAAACTATAATTTTGAAAATTTTGTTCCTCTGCTTATTATTGTTTACAATATTAGATATACAATACTTTAATTTTTTTTAGTTATTTTTTTTATCAAATGATTTTAATATATTTTTTTAATTGTTTATTTTAATTCTACCAATTACCGATAAATGTTGCAAGTATTGTTTTAATATTTGTGTACGGAACCCGCCATTGCAGTGCGAGTACAACTCGCACTTGTCCAATTTTTATTTATTTTTAGTTAAGAAATTAAAGTCGGAAAATAATCTCTTATTTATTCTCTTCAAATTTCACTCTTCCTTAAAATATTTAATGCCACGTGTGTAAACTAAAAAGAATTTTAAAAAAAATTTTTTTTGAAAAAAAAATTAAACAAATTTTTTTTTATTTTTTTTCAAAAAGTTTCTTAAATAAATTTTTTGTCGTCAGACTGTAATAATACATTAGGATACCAATTTTCAGCTCATTAGGTCAAATAATTTAAAAGTTAAGGAAAAAAAATTTAAAAAATTTTTTTTTTTAGTTTTTCCTTGACAACGCTATGGCCATCATTACATATCAAGTTCTCTATATTTTTCCTGTAATATTCGAGTAAAAATACATCAGCACGCAAAATTTCAGCTCTCCATGTCGAATAGTTTAGAAGTTAAGGGGGGGAATGGTCACTTTTTATGCATTTTTGGCCAAAAATCTTGTTATTTCCTTGACAACGCTATGCCTATCACGTCCAATCACATTCGCTATATTTTTTCTGTAATCTACGTGTGAAAATACATATATGTACCAAATTTGAGCTCTTTAGGTCAAATAGTTTAGCCGCTAGGGGGGGACACGATTTGGCTACGGACAACAGAGTCTCACCAATAGGATTCCGCCGTTACACCGTAGGTGTACGAAACCCTAAAAAACTGACTTCAGATGCATGATCAGTGTTACGTGCAAAACGTAACTATTTTAATTTTTTTTATATTTTTTAAAATTTTATTAAGATTAAATAGAATCTAAAAATGGGTAAACATGTTAATTAAAATCAAGTACACCTTACACTAAACAAGCATAAATAAATGCTAAGGATTAATATATATATATATATATATATATATATATATATATATATATATATATATATATATATATATATATATATATATATATATATACGGAGAAAAATAGTGCTGAGTTTCTAGTAAAAGTTCCTATGGAATAGTAATAATTCTACTTTAATATTAAAAATTACTATTCTTAGTAAAATGTACTTCGCATGAAGTAAAAATTACTATTTCTGGTAGTAAAAATTACTAATAGTAATTATTACAGTAGTCACGTATAAAAATTGCTTTAAGAATTTTAATTTTTACATCGTCATTGTAAATTTTATTAAATTTTGTATTACTTTTTACATTCGATATGTTGTAAATATTACTTGTAGAAATTCTAATAATTAATACTGCGGACAATAAAGATTGTTTCTGCAAGAAGCAACTTTTACTATTGCAGAACAAACTTTTTACTCGTAAAAGTAGTAATCCGTACCACTACTGTTACACACATATGTGTGTGATCACGTCACTACTGTCATGCGCAGCGACCGTAACCTGACGTCAAAGTGATCCAACATTTCTAGGTTACAAGAAGCACGTGTAGCACGGTTCAGTTATTTGGACAATTTTGTTTATATCAGTGGTGCGATCATTAATTGCTATATGCATTTTAATTATTTATCAATTTCCAAAGTATGCAATTCATGTATAATCACTTAATAATTAGTTAATTAATTTTTAATGAATTACTAATTAATTAATAAAAAATATATAAATAAATTAAATCATTAACATTATAATTTAATAATTAAAATAAGTAATTTTAAATTAATAATACTGTTTATTATTATTATTATAAATGTTTATATTTTAATTCAGTAACTTATCTAAATAAATATAATTTATGATTCACTTTATCGAAAAGAGATATATGCGGGTAACATTAAATTTTCTTCATAGCGATTGCGTAGCCGAGAGGCTTAGTATAAATGCGTGCGATTTTAGGTTGCGTTAGATATAAGTTAGGTAGGGTTCGAAACTGTATAGATGTTAAGATTTTCCGATATGTTAAGTTGTTAATTGTAAGTAAGAATGTGAAAAAAATAAAACTTATGAATAATGAATAATAATACACATGCAGAGTGTTAATTACTTGAAAAAATATTTTTTGAACGCACTGATTATTTTATTTTAATTTATTAAAATAAAACGAGACAATATTGCTCTCTACACCAGCATTTTTTTTCGTCACGGCGTGGACAGACGCGCCGGCATTCGTTTCGCCCGTCGGTGTGAGGCGCGTCATTGTGTGGGTACGTATTACTACTTTTACGAGTAAAAATCTTTACCGAAATAGTAATAATTGCTCTGATTCGTAATAAAAGTTGCTTCGCTCAGAGTATTAATTGCTCGGGACATTTTAAATATTACTCGGCTTTTAATAAAATTTAGATTCCTTGAAGTAAATTATACTTTTTCAAAAAAGTAAAAATCGTTTGAATACGAAGCAAAAGTTACTATTTTTCGAGCAGTTTCAAAATTACTACTTAAAAGTAGTAATTTTTCATCGAAAATAGTATAATTATTACTATTTATTTTTCTCCGTCAATTTGTTATTACAAAATCATAGAGAAAATCTATAAAAAGAAATAGTTATTTTAAATTTTTTTAGTATTTTAAAAATTACTAAATTATCGTCTCGATAAAAAGAATATGAAAAGAAATCATTTAAAGAGATGAAGCGACCGTCTCGGGAATTCGTCAATTTTGCAAAAGTAATCACCTACACAAAGACTCTTTAAAGTACTTATAAAAAATTACTAACAAAGGAGAATACATATTACACACGCGCAAAATCCAATAGAGAACAACGAACTCTATCACGCCATTTACCAAGGAATTTGCAAGCTTGCAAAAAGCTTCCTTGGTAACAATAAAGTATTGGCGGGCCGTGTGCATGAGTTTCTCCCACCTATAAAAATCGAGTCAATTTCCAGGGTGTGAACGATTTCCTTTTGGAATTAATCAGAGAGTTTTATTGAGTATTTCCCGCAGTTTACTATATCTTTATTTTTTCTTTTCCCGCAAAAGGCGGAAGTAGATTATTTTTCTTATCCCCAAAAACAAGGGTTGAAATTCAAATATTAAAGTGAGTGTTTTCTTAAAAAAGATAGATTTATAAAAATCTGATATTGTTATTTAACAATAATAATATTAAAAAAAGGAATCAAATAAAAAGAATATATATTAAATTATACAAAAAAAAACAAGTAAAGAAATAAAATATAAAAATGTGAATATTTAAAAGAGTGAGTTAAAATAAAAGAAAAAAGAAAAGTAAAATTAATTTAGTTCTAAATTATAGTATTTTTCTGAGTGATTTAATTAAAGTCTCAAAGTGAAGTTCAGTTAATGTTTTAATATATGAGAAAAACGAATACAAGATATTGAAATTCAAGCCTTGTATTTCAGATCTAAGACCTTTTACTCTCAGTCTCTTTAAATTCTGGAATTTATTCAGAAAATAAGATAAATGTTTATATACGGTGATCCCGAATTTTAAGCATTCAAATATTATTTTTTGAATATTGTCTCAGATTTAGATCAATCAGAGGGTACAAACTTAATTAGGAGAAAAACAAAGAAAACGAAATTACGTTTTTATAAAAAATTAAAAGTATAAAGTATCGATAAGAGCACAATTGAAATTAAAAACAGAATATCCTCCATAAGTGTCGATATTACCGTATATAATAAAAAAAGAGAAAACGATTTTCTTCGTACTAAAAAAAATAATTCATTAAGATTACAATTTACAATTGGTGAGTAAGCTATATAATAATTCCACATTTATAAATTTTCATGACACATACACACACACAAGGTGAAATTACTATTAATACAGTAACTTTCTTAGTATAATAAATGTATTTATGTTACGAAAGTTAAAGAATTTATATCGTTTATTGTATTCTTAAAAGGAGGCAATTTTAATATTTCTTAATACTAATTATATATATATACAATATTTTTAAAGGATAATTCTATTGTATCTATTACTGTATTTTTTTGCTATTACTTCTTTATTTTTATGGAAACAAATAAAATAAACTAGATTATGTCATTAATATGAAAGAGAATATATTTGTTTCTTACAACCTATTTCAACCCATCTTTTTACATTCTTTCATAAACCTTAATACCGTCTAACCGGAGACGTTGAACTGATAACGTACTTAAAGGGGGGATCCTAAATTTTTAATAACAGTATTTATTCGAAATAAACTTAACATTCATTTCTTACTATTAAAATACTGAGTGCTTTATTGATTTGAGACTATTAAAAATTCTTTTTAATACAGTTAAGTCTGAATTCGATTAAAATATAAAAACTTTCAAATAAATAATAATTAAATTATAAACAATCGAATTCAAACATAACAATCATCGACCCTGAAAACCCCCGAGTAACAAGTTTAAAGTAAATCTGAAAATTTTAAGGATTTAGTTCGCCATATTGGATCTGCCATATTAAAATCAAAAAAACTGACTTTAGATTCATGATCAGCGACCCTAAAAACCCCCAAGTAACAAGTTTAAAGTAAATCCGATAAATTTTAAGGATTTATTCCGCCATATTGGATCCGCCATTTTGAATTTTTTATATGGGTCAGACCATTATATTTCGAATAAAGTCGTTGCGGCCTAATTTAAAAAAAAATTGATACTTTTAGAAATGAATCTGTATGATCTCTGAAGAACGAAATGAAAAGAATTATATTAAAATATTTATTACTTTTCTTAAAATATGAGTGTAAAGTGGAGAAGGTGCGGAAAAATGGCACTTTTTAGCAATTAGAAAATATTTAAAAAAGTATTGAAAAATTGTTAAAAATGCAAAAAGATTTATTGATTCATGTTTAAAATTAGTTGATTAATTTTTCTTTAATAAAAAAACTAGTAAAAATATAAAAATAATAGATAAAACATGTTTTAAAGTCGATCCGCCAAATAACTTAATTTTGACGTTTTTATCAATTAATTTCGAGAAGGTGGAACTATTAAATTAATTGAAAACTCACCGAATATAGAGTATTTTTGATGAACTTTCAGGATTTCTTATCACTTTTTAAATTTTTCCTTTAAATACATATACAAGAAATATAGAGTTGAAAGTACGCGATTTTTGAAATGTTGCGTACTTTACAACTTAATAATTCCGTTAAAGAAAAATAAAAAAATTTGGCACTTTCACAACTTCTAAATCACAACGAAATCTATAAACTCAAAAATTTTCTTTTTGGTCACGGGTCTAATTTAAAAAATATAAAGGTTTAAAAATTGCAAACTTTTTCAGGTTAAAACTATTTATTTTCTTAAAATTGAAGTTGGTTTTTCATTGTAAATCACGTTCCGATCATAGTGTTTAAATTAAAAGCCAACTTCAATTTTAAGAAAATATATAGGTTTAACCTGAAAAAGTGTGCAATTTTTAAACCTTTATATTTTTTAAATTAGACCCGGGACCAAAAAAAAAATTTTTGAGTTTATAGATTTCGTTGTGATTTAGAAGTTGTGAAAGTGACAAATTTTTTTATTTTTCTTTAACGGAGTTATTAAGTTGTAAAGTATGCAACATTTCAAAAATCGCGTACTTTTAACTCTATATTTCTTGTATATTTAAAGGAAAAATTTTAAAAGTGATTTATAATTCTGAAAATTTTATTTTAGATTCGTAATCGGGGACCCTCATTGCTTTTATGAGGAAACGAATTAACAAAATTAGTAAAAAATTATGAAATCTATCTACAATTTGTTAAAATTCAATAATTTTTTTGCAAAGATTAAGACCGTGCAAAAAAATTTACGTAGCTTAAACTAAAAAGATCGCACCTGTGTCTTATACCCTATCATATAGGCTGTATGTTAAGAGAAATCTCTTGTGGATGCGATCAAAATTACGCCGGAGAATCAATTTTGACTTCATTTTTGTCATTTTTGCCCACTGTGCTCCGTGGGGATTTTCGAGGTCGCTGAATACGAATCTGATGTTGGATTTAAAAAATTTAAAATGGTGTATCCAATACGGCTTACGATGACATTGTTCTCAGATTTTCTTGGTTCTTGGTACTCAGGTGTTTCCTCTAGCCGCTAATTTTAAATCTGAATTTTTCATAATCCAGAAGTGGTTTACTTTAAATGTTTTACTAAAATTTAATCGCATTTCTGGGATACTACAATCTTAAAAAGTTTTTGACCTTTGTAAAATTAGTCTCCGTGTTGTGATGTAAACTTTATTTTATATAGTAATTAAAACGAAAGGGACGAAAACACCTGGCTGCAACAACTCAGAAACCGTCACCAAAAAATTGATTTATATTTTTAATGGTCTACCGGTTGAAATTCTTATATTTTTATGTAAATTACCATTGAGAGAGGAGGTAAAAGAAGAAGAGAAAGAACGAGAAAGAGAGAGATAAAAACAGTTTTCGCTATGAACCAGAGTTCCTGATCCCCGCTGTTATTTTACCGTCTACGCCATCTACACGTCACTGCAGGCTGCATTTGTCGAGCCTCCACCTAAGCCCCCATTTTGCATATTTACCCTAGGACCTAACCTTATTCCTTACATGCTGTTGGTTCTGTTGGAATCCTTTATACCGACTGAGAAGACTCAATGCTACTTCCAACCCATAGGTCTGAAGCCCTTTTGCTACGGACCTGGGTAGTCCACCTTGTGTCGGTTTCCAGGCAACTGAAACTACAACTTCTACTGGTACTTCTAACTGGTGAAATCGGCCACGGACAAACAAACTCCAGGAGGGAATAACAATTAGAGTGTCACCGAAGGTCCTAGAGAGGAATTATTCCGCAAAATTCTCATATGTGCAAAATGTGAAGAATAGCCCTGGAAACACCTCAACAAGCCGGCACTATTACAGCAGACGACAATTCTACGTGGCAACGATGTTCCGGAAGAAGCGGTGGGAAGGAGAGAGAGAATCGTTCTCTTACTCAGCGGCCAGCGTGTGGTGAAGTTGCTTTCCTCTCGAGGCGATCTTAGTTTAATAGTGCGAATTTCCTAGTGTTTTAAGGTATGTACTTCGATCTATTTTAACTGTGTTGACCGATATTCAGACTTGAATCGCAAATTAGGTGAAGTCGAATTTAGTTTGTTGTTAAATTCTGGCTGGTGCCATTTAAATTTTGTATTAATCTGTATTTGTTCGATTTCCCTAATTCGGTGATTCACTGAGACAGCTCAGAAATAATATATTTTGTCGAGTTTCGCTCCCCTCTTCCCTTTGTTGTATATTATTGTGTATCTGTCCCTAATTTTCCTTTTTTGTACTCATTATTTCTCACTGAGAATTTTCCACATTAATTAATTAGTCATATTATTATCTCTCGTGACGATTTCTGAGTTAGAGTAAGGATAACTTTATACACCAATTTGATTATATTGTTTAATTTCAACAGTCTCCACTTGTAATTTGAATTGTAATTTTGACTATTCTTTCCCCCCTTGTGTCTTCGAAATATCGCCCTTAGAGTTTCCTTTTTTCCTTCGTTCACAGTAACATTGTTAGCCCCCCAAAAAATTCTTATTTTATATATTAAAACTGTCAGATTGAAATTGTAATCTCCTATTATTAAAGCGTATTCGAATTATCAACAAATGTAAAAATGATCGTTCTAATTGAATGTAAATTCTTTCAATCTACTATAGTTAAAATATAGGATAGTAAAAATAGATTCTTATTTCTCTTTTTATTGAAAAAACACCCCCCTCTCCCTATTTATAGTCAAGAGCTAGCCATTCTTTGTTTACTCGCTAATTAATCTATTTACGGTGATTATGGTTGTTTGTAATTAGGAAGGGAATTTGTTTGACTGTTAGAAAATTAATTTGTTAGTCTCGTTTTTCCAAAGACGAACAAATTTGTCCTTCTTCTGATCCAAGAAAGATCTGACGCCCTTAAACTTATGGGTAATTAAAAATTCGTGGGAATATCATCCCATTGTGCGTGAAATAAAGTCTTTGGCAAATATTAAACATTTTGTTAGATTTTTTTATAGTGTGACCCTTGTTTTAATCTCTCCAATTTATTCTTTATACGTATCAAAATTTCACGTAACAGTGGGGTAAGAATTCCTAAAGTGGCCCCCTATTTTTCATTAGGTGGATGGACTTTTTCATTCATATATTTTTCGATAGCCTATGATGGTATAATAAAAACCTGTAAATAGTTTTCCAAAATTCGAATATTTGTCAAAGTTATTTAAGGTCAAAGTTTTTTGTAGCGTTTTAGTAAATAGCTAATTACTCGCGATCGGATGAACCGATTTTAATAAAAATTGGTGGAGAGTCTACCTGAGGAATTGTACTTTTGATAAACGTTCAAAAATTTAATTAAAAAATATAATTTGTTTAAATAAATTAACTTTGTAATTTTTTAGGCCAAAAAAAATAAGTTCTCCATCTTTTTAAAAAAATTTTTTTTAATAATCAAGTAGATAATACTTTTAAGATTTTATTTGAACAATAAAAATGTGGGATTTTCAATAACTTAATGAAATATAATATTTTATAATAAAGTTTGCACAGCCCTTTTTGGCAGATTTCAAGCTGTCGCGCGTTTTTTGTTTTCTTGTGTATTGTAACAAGTTTCTACAACATATTTACAGTCTTCGGAGTAAAACTTGCAAATCATTTCATTTTTGTTTAGTGGCGCGTAGAAATGATATTTTCTTGTATTTTTAATAAATTGCGCATTCGAGTACCGCAATTTTAAATTCTGTTCGTGTGATATATGCTCTTCTTTAGAACAATACGCGAATTCGATTTTTTTAAATGAAGTTTGTGCCCATTCAGCTAATGCTTGAGGAGAATTGATAGGATTCGTAGGCTTGCTTTGTACGCTTGTCTTTTCACGGTACCGCCAATACCGTCGCAAGCACCTTTACCGTGTCCGGTCGCAAAAAAATTCTACTTAGCTTTCACTCCAAATTCATTTTCATGTTCGATTAAATTAACAATATTAAATTTGTTTTTATACTGCGCTCCACAACCGTCAGAAAAATATACAATTTTTTTAATGTTTTCGCTGCTAATTTTTGGTTTTGAAAACTATCATTTTTTCATTAAATAAATGTACAAAACAATGATCGTGCTTAAGACGTTCAGAAAGCGCAACGAAACTTAAATGTTTCAATTTATCATTTTGTCTGTAATAAATTACGTAAGGATGTAGAGTAACTTGAATGTTTGACCAATAACTCGATTGAATTGAATCTTGAATTTTACAGGTGAAGTTTTCAGCAAAATCTAAACATACAATAAGTACTCCTTCCTCAACTGTATCTTTCATTTTGGACAAATACGAAGTCTGAGCTTGTGCCAAAAAATCATATGTCACCAGAGTTTCTAAATCGCTAGCTAAATTCTTTGCGAACTCATGTGTACTTTTTTCTTCGACTGTAAACTGACACCTTGAAAGAAATTGAATTGAATTAATGCACTGCCTAAAGCATTTAATAAGTGCGCTTCTTAATTTAATTTTAATATTTTTACCTATCAGTAGTAACCCATTGATAATATTCAATTTGAGAAATGTCTTGCAGATTAAAATATGACCAAAGTTCTTCTTCTACGACTTCTTTTCGAGGACACTTTTCACATTGCAATAAGCAGCACTGTGGGTTTGAATTTTCACAAATTAATTTATTAAGCAAATCTCCATATGAATATGAAAATTCAAGCCCTTTGTGTTGCAGTGTTTTTATCATTCCTTTGACTTTTAATTTTACATTTTGATGGATAACGCATACACAAATATTATAAGATCCACTTTGTCCTGCTTTTATACACTGTGGAGGTCGCAGCTTGGTAAATTTTGATCGAGATAATTTAATTACAGGGTGTTTTTTGCGAAATATTTTATGTATAGTATCTAAATTACCCAACAAGAGTCTATAAAATATAAATTAAGAAATTATCATTTATTCATATTTAACTTACTAATAATAATTACACAATAATAATTATTAGGTAATATTATTAAATAAGTAAATAATCAAATTTATTAAATAAAAAAAATTATATACAAAAAATTAAAATTGTTAAGGTTTTCTGGGTTTTTTTCTACTAGATTTCTTTTATAAAATTGATGCAAACCTTTTCTGTTCTTGAATACGATATCCATCTTTCGAAACTGATACATAATCTTTCATTCCGGGCATGATTCGGATGACTTCATCGGATAAGTAAAATTTTTCTACCAAATCTAAAGTTTCAGCTTTTATGGGTCGACCTTTTTTCGGTTTAGGGCGGGAACCATACCCATACTTTTCGCGTAATTTAATTGCTTGTCGCGCCATTCGACATGAAACATTAAATTCTTTTCTTACTCATTTACTTGTCCAAATACGTTTTCCATCAATCAAAGTCGAAAAAGGGATTCTTGTTAATAGTGAAATTTTTTCAATTCTGGAAGTTTCTTTTGAAATTGTTTCTTTCAAATCTTGTGTATAACTATTGTTTATAAAATTGCTATCGTTTGTGGCATTGGAGGATTTTTCTGAACTTTCATAACATAATTTATCGATGGATTGTTGCAATTTCAGCTTCTCGAGTTTCGTTAATTTGGACAGATGCTTTTTGACGGGTGGATGCTCATAATCTTCCAAAAACGCATTTAACCTAGACCTTTTTAAATTTTTGGCAACTTCGGTACAAACGAAAGATGGGTCTTGCTTTACATTATCATCTGAACTGTCGCTAGATTCGACTTCTTCAATATCACGAGTTTCCCTTTGAATTTTAAAATGAACACTTTCTTTTAATTTATTAATTGCTGATTTACAAGAAGGACAAATAAACTGTCCGATCACATTTTTAAATTTATAATTAAAAGTATTAGGTACTTTAAATACATCCTTATAAACTTTAACATGTTTTTTTTTCTTTAGTGGATTGCAGCAAACATTGACTTTTAACATTTTTGCACTTTTTAATTAAAATCGTTTTCGTGAAATAATAATTAATTAAACTCAGCAACTTTAACCAAAAAAATTTCAGATTAACAATCATACATAAATACGTAAAAGCATGAAATAAACACGAATTTATTTGTTTTGTTATAAATATCTTTTCCTTTCAAAAATTTTTTGTAACAAAAAAATATTATATTTCATTAGGTTATTGAAAATTTCACTTTTTTATTGTTTAAATAAAATCTTAAAAGTATTATCTACTTTATTATTAAAAAAAAAATTTAAAAAAGATGAAGAACTTATTTTTTAGCCTAAAAAATTACAAAGTTAATTTATTTAAACAAATTATATTTTTGAACGTTTATCGAAAGTACAATTCCTCAGGTAGACTCTCCACCAATTTTTATTAAAATCGGTTCATCTGATCGCGAGTAATTAGCTATTTACTAAAACGCTACAAAAAACTTTGACCTTAAATAACTTTGACAAATATTCGAATTTTGGAAAACTATTTACAGGTTTTTATTATACCATCATACGCTATCGAAAAATATATGAATGAAAAAATCCATCGACCTAATGAAAAATAGGGGGCCACTTCAGGAATTCTTACCGAGTGTTTATTTATTTTCTTTTTTTCTATTTTTTCGACTAGGACACCTCCCCATAGTGAAGACGGGCAACGAATTCTTGGCTAAGTTTCTAGATTTAAATTATGCCTTTATGGCAAAAGTAGGAAAGAAGTTTACGATGCAGAGGAGGGATACCTTAGTATCGGCGATTTGTAAAAGCCTTGGACAAATATGGTAAATGTTTAGATTATTTGTCGGAGAAGTTTCCGAAACTGCCTGTCGCTAAAATCAGAGAAGGCGTGTTCGATGGGCCTTAGATACGTAAGTTGTTATTTGACGAAAAATTTGTACAAACGATGAAGCTTAAAGAAAACGCAGCTTGGACAATTTTTTAAGAAGTTTTCTTGAAATTTCTAGGAAATAAAAAAAGCTACAGATATAGAGAAATTGTAGGAAAAATGGTAGAGAATTTTAAAAAGCTGAGATGTTTGATGAGTTATAAAATTCACTTTTTGGATTCACATTTAGAAAAATTTCCTGAAAATCTTGGTGATTTTAGCGATGAACAAGGCGAGAGATTTCACCAAGATTTAAAGGATATGGAGAAACGCTAACAATGTAAATGGAGTAAGAATATGTTACCGGACTATTGTCGGACGGTAAAAAGAGATATACCAGAGACTAAAACTTCAAAGAAGAGAAAAAGAACTCTTTTCCGGAGATAATTTGTAACCAAGAGGGTAAGGTACTTAAGACACAGACATTAAGAAATCTGTTCTTTTTTGTCAGCCATATTGGAACCGCCATATTAAATTTTTGTAAATTAACATCATATTCGTAATCAGCGACCCCGAAAACTCCCTAGTAACGAGTTTCAAGTAAATGCAAGGAATTTTTAAAAATTATGTCCGACATATTGGATCCGCCATTTTGAATTTTGAAAATCTGATGTCAGATTCGTAATCAGTGACTCTAAAAACCCCCGAGTAATAAGTTTCAAGGAAATCTGAACAATTTTTTTTAAATCTACTATTTTAGATCCGCCATTTTAATTTTTTTCTATATATTCAATTTTTATATTATTAAAGTCACTGAATCCAAACAAACATCTAAAAGAAGCAAAAATTTGGCTTTATTTTTATAGAAATTAAGTAAATTCCCATAAAAATCAGTTTCTCAAACTTTACCCCCCCACCAAGCCTGATCTAAATATTGCAAGTCGTGTTCGTTGACAATACGGACTTTCCATATTGATAACAAAACAAATATATGCATTTGTGTAATAACTGTGAGCATAATAAAGAAAATTTGCATGAAATAAATAAAAAAGTAATTTTGTATTGTTTTCGAAGAGCAACATATGGGTGTAGATTCGTTCAGAAAAAAAGAGTTTAATTTTTTTTGCAGTGTTGTCATTATATTTTGTGATTTACCTTCGTGTTTGACCAAAATCCTGCATCACAAAATTTGTTGGTCTTTTTAAAAAATGACTGTCATTCCCGGTTGTGGGCACCTTTATGTTAAGGAGGCTCTACAATCTGAGAATGATGTAGACTACTGTCTCATCTATCTAAACTTTCTGCCAAGGAAATTGACAGCCACAAACTCCATTAAATGCGATGAATATAGTCGTTCAGTGCATTACGCTTGCTGGGTGTAAAATCATGATATCTCGGATAAGCGATGAAAAACATGATACCTCGGTTTTGATTTGAAAAACATGACATATCTGTTACAAACCAGACATAAATTATTTAATTGGGCTTTTGAGATGGCCCTTTTATTTCAAATTTGGGGAGGCACCAAGCTGCCAAGGTCTAAAAGACCTTGTTTAATTATGCGGGATCGTTTTTCCACTTTTAAAAGTTACCGGGATAGCTTTGTTTTAACTCTGATAAATAATTATTTCAATTTACTTTATTTATTTTAGGAGTTTTAAAATAAATAAAATCAGATTTGGCATTCACATTAAAATTTTATTTTAACAAGATTTTAAGAAATTTACAAACTTGCACATGTTTGAAAGAGAATTAAAGTTGAAAGTAACATTAAATCATTGAAACGATACAGACTTACCACTAAAATCCTTAATCCTACCGACAGGGCATAATTTCTCTTATACGGCGCAAGTAGTACGCGTACGGACTGGCTGGTCGAGAAACAGGGATCCTCCATCGGGCAAAACACAAGTTGAATGTCAAAAATTAAGTTGTCTATGCGACCAATTTTTATTTACGCGAACTCGCGAATTTTGTGGGGCCATTGCATTGAGACAGCGCAGGTACTACACGTACGGACTGGCCGGTTAAGAAACAAGATTCACAATTGTTAAATATTTAATTAATTGGAATCTCACTCAAAACAGCTCTCACTGGACTCCGTCGGTTAGAAGATTCTATTAATTTTTTTTGTCCGCCTTTCGTATTATACTAGTTTTTTCGCTTAGTTCTATACGGGGGTCCGACACGCAGACGAGCTTAGTCTCCGCATTTCCTACTTTCTTGCGATCAACAGATCTGCCAGGTCGTAGCCGGGACCGGTGTTGATCGCTTGAAGAGGAAAATTGTACAGCGGCGATAGAAATTTTGCGACAAGCCTCTACTCCTTGTCTTGATGTCAAAGTGGGATAATTTTGTCGACTAAGGGTTTTTAGAATTAGAAGTAGGAGAAATCCTTCAGGCCCATTAGACTTTGCATTTTGCTGTCATTTTTGATTTATTTGTAGTTATAAGAGTTTAATATAAATCGTATAAATAACGATTATATTGGTCCTACATTAATATGTTACTGGTATATGTATCTTGTATACATAATTATACATATACTATACACATATACATGCAACATAATGTCCTCCGGCATTTTGTTGTGAACAAAAGTTACAACAAAATGTTTAGCTATGATCAAATTCGTTTCTGTAAATTTGGAATTGTGCTTGAAACAAAATAAAAGATCATCATAAAGCGATGAGTCAGCCTCCAAATGCATGTGCATTTGTTATGATATTCAAGTCCCTAAGTTTGTAGGCCCAAAGGGGAAAAAGAAAGAAGAGACAATGAGCAGAGGCATGTGTAGCATGCTTGTATGTGTGCCCGTAATGCGAAGAACTGAAGGGCGTGGTCGTGTTAGATCTCGTAGCCAGCGGAGTCAGTGGATGTGCACGTATACACATTGGTCGTCTCAATGCATATGTGTGAAATGCATTACCTTTAATTATTTTCAAATAGAGGTTTCTTTTATTATATAACATTTTAAGTATTAATAATGTTTATAAATTTATGCATATAATTTATAAACAATATTATAAAATATACAGGAATTTATGTTTTATAAATTCTGTCCTATCTTTTGTAGCTTAATTAAAAGAAAAAATAATAGTAATAAAATAGTACCTGTTAAGTACCTTGTACGTAACAATTTTGTCGTTTGGTTTGAAGAACATGACACGGCGAAAACAAAAAATTTTTATTCAAATTTTGGTTGGTACCACTGACCGCGAAATTTAAAATGTGTCAAATATTTGAAACTTATATGAAACAAATAATTTCGCTTCATAATATGTCAGGTCGAAGGAGAATTAGGTAAAATAATTTTTTATAACAACAGTAACAATTTATAAAAATATCAATTCGAGAAATGCAAATTAGCGAAACAACAATCACCAAAAATAACAATTCATAACAAAACAATTTCGCAAAAATTAATAATTAGCAGAAGCATCTATCAATTCTTTAAACTGTCAATGCGAAGAAAGCAAACTTGCAAAAATAACAGTTAAAAAAATAAATATTTTGTAATAATGGAAATTTGCAAAAATAACAATTGGCGAAAATAACAATTCTGTGACTTCCAATTCGCTATAAATGAAACTCTTTAAATTTAAACTTGGAATTTGAAATAGAACTAAATGCACCCCCGATTCAAATTAAACTTAGCTTGATGATTTTTAATTTGACATGTCAAGTAGAATGTAGTATTCGAGAATCCAAATTAAACCAAGTAGATACTTAAACTTAATTTTTGTATTTGGAATTGCAAGCTGATTCTTTTAGTATGTGCGAACTTGGAAATGCAAGTAGAAATTATAACATTAGAAATCCATGTTAAAACAAGTCGAAACAAAAATTGGAGAGGACAATCCAGAATAAATCCATTTTAATTTTATATTGGATATTCGTTTCAGTTACATAAATAGGATTTCGAAGTTAAAACCAGTAGACACCAGTAGATCCATGTTCAAATTCTACTAGTCTCAACTGGTTCTTTAATATAGGGAATTAAAATAAATTTCATGTCGTGAAATATTTAAAATTATATGAGTAAAGTGCAAGATTTTACTTCTATTATTTTAATCTCTTATCATATATTTTTTTAAAATGTAATATAATAAATCATTTTAAATTTTGCGGTCAGTAGTACCAAACAAAATTTCAATAAAAAATTTTTGTTTTATGATCTTCAGACCAAACGACGATATGTCATGTTTTTCAAATCAAATCCGAGGTATTATGTTTTTCAACGCTAATCCGAGGTATCATGATTTTACACCCAGCAAGCAATTAGAAGTGCGTTATGATATGCGGGCCAGCTACTTTACATGCTAGCATTATTTTTTTTTATTTACTTGTTTATACACCTGTCTTCAGCCTACATATCTTGGCTATACAAGTGTCCCTTTACAAATTTTTCTTACAATCATTTCTTATATACACTTAATACTAAATTTTTGCGCCTACAGAGCGACTTGAAAATTAGGAGAACTCGCATTTGCCTGGACCACCCGTCTAATGGGTTTTCTCGCCAGTAGAGAGGGAAACTAGAAAACCTCTCCTGAGTACAACCGGTTTATCGACAGTCGAGTTCTAATGGTGTGTACCAGACAATAATCGACGGTGCACATCATTATACCTCGACGTCAAACCTCCCGTTCAGATTATCTCACGTGCCGGAAAAATAACAAGCCAAATGGGCGCGAACCTTAAACGACCACCAAGCGAGGCATCTATCCGACTGAGCTAATCTGTCGGTTTTACATGCTAGCATTATGTTTCTGTTAGCGATGAGCATAGTGTAAAAACGTGTCATAATTTTTGTTTTTTATCCCGGCAAAGTCTCTTACAATAAAGAAACTTTTATTTCTTCCTTATTTGTGTTGATTTCCTTTAATATTAATATTTTTATTTAAAGGAATCAATTTAATTTCTTCACTGACAGTCACCTTAGACCTCTAGCTTTAAATTCGTACACATATATTTGTATAATATGCACATGGACAAATGTTATGAGGCAAAAACAAAAGGGTTCCCACAACCGAAACACTTCCCTTACCAATAAATCTGTAAAAATCGTACTTCAACTTGAACTTTATTTTTCTCAAAATGTTGTTTTTTAAATCGGTTGCAGGAATTCTGAGTAAACGGATAGATGTTTATGTCTAACTCTTTTTGCATATTGTTAAAAAATATGATTTTTAGTAGGTATACCTAAAAAATTAAAAAAAAACATTTTAATACTTTTTAAAATAAAAAATGACGGGATTTTTAGAGTAGTGACATTTTTTCAAATTTTAATTTTTTAAGGTAATTTTTATAACCATTAGATTAGTACCTTAACTGTAAAAGTTTCTTTGGTTTTTTGTTTTAGACTACTGGGAACGGCCCTAGACTTGCAACTGCGGAGCGCCTCAAATTAAAAACATCGTTTATGACGCCCTTTACAGCTTAACATAATATAACATTTTTCAAAATTTTAATTGTTTTTAATTATACTTTTTAGTATGCAAAAAAGGTTTTTAACATTTATTAGAAAATAAGCGAAAAAAAAATGTTAAATTTTGACATATTTTGCACACTTCTTATGAAGGAATCCCCCTTAATAGCTGAAGGTAAATAAAAAAAGAAATTTCTGGAGTACAAATTTGTTTTAATTAAGCCTTTAATTAATTTTTTCAGAACATTAAAGTTATGATAAGAATGCAAAATGCTACAACTTAGTTTTAGAAAGGAAAGTTATTCTCCACGAATTACTAGTAACATTTTTTGCTTATTACATCTTTGAATATGCATATCCACTGCAAGCAGCAGAAACCTTGAAATATACTGAAACTCCCCAACTTTGGACTCCCGAGCGTCTGCACACAGGGTACCGTTATGTGGCTCTTTTTAAAAACTTGTTAATAAATTAAATCATGTGAATAAGTTGTTAATTATTAATATAAAAAATTGGACAAGTGCGAGTTGTACTCGCACTGCAATGGCGGGTTCCGTACACAAATATTAAAACAATACTTGCAACATTTATCGGTAATTGGTAAAATTAAAATAAACAATTAGAAAAATATATTAAAATTATTTGATAAAAAAAATGTTTAAACAAAAAAGAATTTTAAAAAAATTTTTATTTAAAAAAAAAATTAAAAAAATTTTTTTTGGATTTTTTTTCAAAAAGTTTCTTAAATAAATTTTTTGTCGTCAGACTGTAATAATACATTAGGATACCAATTTTCAGCTCATTAGGTCAAATAATGTAAAAATTAGGGGAAAAAAATTTTTTTTTAATTTTTTTTAGTTTTTCTTTGACAACACTATGGCCATCATTACATATCATGTTCTTTATATTTTTCCTGTAATATTCGAGTAAAAATACATCAGCACGAAAAATTTCAGCTCTCCATGTCGAACAGTTTAGAAGTTAAGGGGGGGGGAATAGTTACTTTTAATGCATTTTTGGCCAAAAATCTTGTTATTTCCTTGACAACGCTATGCCTATCACGTCCAATCACATTCGCTATATTTTTCCTGAAATCTACGAGTGAAAATACATATCTGGACAAAATTTGAGCTCTTTAGGTCAAATAGTTTAGCCGCTAGGGGGGGGAACGATTTAACTACGGACACAAGAGTCTCACCAATAGGGTTCCGCCGTTACACCGTAGGTGTACGGAACCCTAAAAATTGAAAAAAATATTTTTAAATTAAGTTTTAATAAATTGACAACAAAATTATCATTAAATGAGGAGCAAGTTTTTAAAACCTGATAAATCCAATTAAAGTGATTTTGAGACAAACCAACAAACGTTGGATCTTTAAAACTAGTTGAGGTAAAATAAAAGTAAAAACGATTATGTACGCAGACAACCTGCTACATTTATTCCCAGTATTGAAAAAATTTGTATGTAATTAGTTATTGATTATATTTAAAAATAAAAATGGATTTATTTAGTTTTGTTTCCGGACACTGGATTTATCCAGTTTTGGTTTCTTATAGGTTTGGATATATTCTGTTTTGTTCCATGAGATTGAATGACAGTTATTTTTAAACTCAACCTTAAAGTGAAATGTCATTTTTCCAACCGCCAATGAAACGTTGAACCGGTTTTTCGCGCTAATAAAAACGAAAAAGGTTCATGATAATATTAGTGTTTTAAAAATTATGTACAAACAAAATGAAAGTTATAAAATCTGAGAAAATAGATATATATTTATAGAGGCACTAAAATCATTTATCGTGTTAAATTTAATAAACAATTAGATTCATGTGTTTTTTTATTAATAAAATTAAAATCTCTAAGTTTATTTAGTTAATTGCCGTTTACAAAGTTAAGAATTTATAAATTTAACAATGCTTTTTAAACATTTATATGTAAATTTTAAACATGGAAACCGCAGTCTTCATCTAAGCAGTCACAAATTTCTTCGGTTTCCTCGTCATCAGGAAGTGTCGTAGTGGGATTTCTGTTATGACAATTTAAAAGAGTACGATACCACTGTAAATTCAGTAGTTGATCCCAAGCGTCTCCAAATTGCTTAATTAGCAATTTTTCAACATCTTCAAGCTTTTCCTTTGAAATTTTGTGTATTAAATTAATTTTATCCAGCTCTATATCTGCATCAGACTTTCCGCGTTTTAATAAAATCTTCCGTACTTCAGTTTCGCTTTCAAATTTGTAATACTGATGACACGTTACTTTACACCGAATTTTTCCCTCCTTTGTGGGAAATTTTTTAATTACAATCCTCTTAATGTTTGAGATTCCTTTAACTTTTTTGTAGAATGTTTCCAGAGATTTTATGTCATAAAGTTCCCATTTTACTCCAAGCGGTTTTACACATCCAATTTCCGACAGTAATGCCTCGTAGTCGCTTGTTAGGGTAATTGTAGGATGCTTGCGTAATAGTTTTTTGACACTACCAAATACTTGATCTGCAGGCAGAAAACTGTGTCCTCTAACTGGAAATATAATTGTCATATCAGATACGTTTGGAGGCGAATAGTTTTGAAGCCAGTTTAACAAGACATGAACGACGTGAGAGTTTTTATTCTGTCCAGGACAGCCATCACAGAAAAGGCGAAGATGATTTATTTCTTCCAAATCAAGAGATTGCAAGTGATTCCATAACGCTGACCCTATCTGTATGGAACCTCGACCTGCTTGACTTTCGTCCCAAGTAAAATAAGTCGGATCTTTAGCACCCATAGATACGCAGCAGAAATTGTAGAAACTAATCTGTCGAGATTAAAAAACTTTTTGAATTAGAGTTTTAGGCAATTGTTGGACTTGCTGCAGATCGAAACAGAAGGAATATGTATTGTCCGGATTTTCCTTCGCTAGTTCGTAAAAAGCTGATGCTCGCAGTTTGTGAATTCGTTGACCAGTCATTAAATCGACTTTCTTTTTTTGATCAGTCTCAACTTTAATACGATTTTTAAATTGAGTGCATGTAGTACAACAATCACTTGCAGGTGAAGAAAATCCAATGTTGAAGTTGGTAACGAATATTTTTCGAAACATATAGTACTTTACCTGCAAGTCTGGATTGTTCTGATTATAACAAGCATGAAGTTTAGATATGGACGAATTTGCCGGTAAATAAATCCGTTTGGATTTACTTCGTGAGTAGTGGCTTTCAATTCCATGCAAATTTCCAATAAATTCTTTCACCGCTTCCTTCTGATTTGCTAACTTGTGTCCTCTGTGATCACCTCCTCCTTTCTCTCGTGGAACACGACCTTCTTGTATATCCTTAGCAACAGTACGGATGCGATTCATCTTTAAACTGAGAGCGCATTGAAAAAATGTTTGACAAACTTGTATCTGTTTTCCATTTCTATTTTTCAAAAATAAACTTATCGACATGGATCTTTTTTTCTTCGTTGAATTTTCATCTTTGCATCTTCTACGCTCTGGATCGTTTACGCCAATCATGGAATTCAATGTAACATTTTGAACATTCCTATTCGGATTCTGGAAAAAAACGTTTCTAATTTTTTTAATTTCGGAGAGCTTAATTCTCTTACAGCCATAAGTTTTCGTATCGTGCTTGCATGGTCGAATCCAATTTCGGAGTTCAGGATCAGGATCAGAATATCTAAAAAAATTATACCTAGGTAAATACTTAATTTAAAATCGTTGAATATAAAACAGAAAATAACAAAACTATCTCTGTTAAAAATATTTCTTAATTAAAATTGTTATTTAATAAAAGAAATTAATTACATTTTTAATAATTTTAATAATTTAATTTTAATAAAATTAAATCAATTAATTAATTAATTTTTTTAATAAAAAAGAATTTAACATTGCGTCATAGCTTAGGTTACTTGAGAATAAAATTATATTTCAACTAATTTTGAATTAGTTACCTTAAAATTTGTTCATCACTTTTTTTTCCTGAACACGTTTACGCTTCCTGGTGCCTTGGTTAATATCTTTCACTGAAGATTCCATATTTATATCATTTTAATTAAATTGAACAATTCAATGTAAACAATATAACAGCATTTTTCATAACCAAAACGCTTGAAAACAAATGCTTGTTTATTTGAGAGAAATCCGTCGTTAACGAACTTCACATAGAATAACAATTTTTTTACCTGGTTTTTAAATATTATTACGAAGAAATCGAGCAAATAAAACGTTAAAATCATTATAGGATATTAAAATCTAACATATTTATCATCTATTTTCATAAACTTAATTTTATAAATTTATAAATATAACAATTATAAATGTGCTTAAAAAACTTAGAACTAAGGATTTATCGAGTTTTGTTTCATTTTTGTGAATTGTGGAAAACTATTGCAGGGATTTATGCAGTTTTGTTTTAAAAATTCAATATTTTTATGAAAGAAAAAAAATGTTTTTTCGGCAAAATAAGCAAATATAAAAGCAAAATTTTAATAGAATAAATTTTTTTTCTTGAATAAAACTAAAATTTTCATATTCCTCGTGTTCGTAATGTATAGAAACCATGTATAGCTCATTTTAAAAAAAATTGATTTATCGGGTTTTGAAAACTTGATCCTCATTTATTTATTTATTATTATTTATTTATTTATTTATTTAGTTATTTATTTTTATTTATTTATTATTATTTATTTATTTTTATTTATTTATTATTATTTATTTATTTACTTTTATTTATTTAGTCATTTATTTATTTTCTACTATAAGCAAACCATAATATGTCAAAAAACTGTCGGAAATTACAGAAATTTCCAACTTTTGCAATAGACCGACAATATGGGCCCTTTTCTTTTTTTTAAAGAACCAATGAAATTAAACACTTAAATTAAAGATAAATTAATGAAAACCGCATGATTCGACTTGTTAAAACATGTAGATTGATAATAAAAAATAAAAAAAAAATTAAGATTTTGGTCAAAAATTACTAAATTGCGATTATCTCGAAATCTAGGACCGACAATATTGGCCCTTTTCATGTGGACGTCCACATATATTGAAAAAAAATTTATGCTTATGCAGCTTCAGAACATGTATGTGTCGCAATTTTTATAAGTGAAACCATTTTTAATCATTTTGGCACATATCTCATCAACATCAAGGTGACATTACCCTATTAAAAATTAATTCAAAATTTCCACCAATTTTTTTAGTTTTAGTAGATTTTAATTTGAACTAATTGTATAATTATTATAATTATTACATCATTAAAAATTAAAGTAAAAAGCAATTTTTTAAAAGTGAATTAATGTAATCAAACTTTTTTAAATTTGATTAAAAAATTCACGGCTTATTCCCAGTTTTTCCCGGTCAAATTAAATTCCTGGATATTTCCCTTTTTTCAGGATTGGTACAGAAACGGTCACACAGGTTAAAGTCAGGAGTTCTCTTACTGAGGGCAGAACAACAAGTGTCGCGTCTGTTCGCGAATCCGGCGATTGACACCCTCGAGGCCCTTCGTCCGTTTCCGGGTTCAATCGCCTGATTCGCAACAGACGCGGGAGAATTCGTAACGCCACGTTACATAATATTTTTTGAATGAATCACCTAACTGACAATATTTACCAGTTTGAGTTTAGGATAAACATAGGTAAGTAGGTTATCAAACAAAAATTGAAGAAGACTGAATACAGGAGTAGAATCAAGAAGACAGCTAGTATGCGCAGAACCAGAATCCATCTCTGGCGCAAGTCACTCCATGCCATCCTTGTTCTCGCTTGCAGTCCTATTGCTCTTTATATATTTACATCGAAGTTTGCTCTCCTGCATAGGGTGATTGTGCGTATTACTACGTGTTTCAGAATCATCCACATTTAAAGAATCATTTAAAGCTTTGAATCTTAATTTTTTTACTGAGTAGTTAATCTTCCTTAAAACTAAAAAAAGTCTTTGGGTCATAAAAATAATTTAATTTGTATTAAAGAAAAGAATATTTAAAAACAGTGCACTAGTGTAAATTACTACGCATTTGCTTGAAATACTACGCGTGCATTACTACGCTGTGTCTATTAATACGCGTAAATTATTACAAACTTTCTAAATAAGTAAAAAATTTTGAAACGTGCCCCCTAAAATTCAAAAAATTTCATTTTCGCCAAAATGTTTTTTCTATAGTGTTTAATATAAAAAAACAGTATATTAAAAGATTTGCCAAAAAATTCAGAGAGAGTTAGCTATAAAATTTCTCCGAAATAAAGAAACCTAGTTTCATATAGAAGGAAAAGGATCTGCGATCAACTTAACGTGAATATCTCCTGACTTTGAGTTTTCTTCGTAAGTTCTGGAGGTGAGTGCTTTTATTGGCGATTTTCTCAAGTCCGCTGCCTAAGCATTAGGAAAATCGCATCTGGAGTTCTCCATCCTCTACTTACCTTTGACGATTCCTTACTTTCCTTTCCCTCAATTTTCCGTGGTGTACGCTGCCCAAGCTGCCACTCCTGTAAAATAAATCAGTGTTAAAACTTTTTTGTTATTGAGTGCAACGAAGGGAAAACCCATATAAAATTCATATATTCTTTTTCTTTATCATTTGCACTCGTGCGTGTTCAATCTCGATAACTTCCGGTAGTGATCTTTCTTTACCCACCGTAGATACAAGTGTAGTTAATAGAAAGATTCCTTACTTACAAACTGTGGATGTTCAAGTATCATCAAAGAAACCCTCGCTTAGGCTAATTCCTTCGTTGATAACTTACCTTTCATATAAAGTTAATGACAAAGTTGAAATCAAATAAACACATCTAGATGAGTGAGAAATCTACATTACCCCCAAAGCAGCAGATGATCTCCCCATCTACCTATCAACATAAAACGTAAAGAATAATTTCCCTAACTCATCGTGATACCTACGAAATCTGCAAGAGTGTAACGAACGTTGCCGTGAGCTTATCAGGCCGTCAGCATCCCCCCCACTTCTTTAGGTCGTTTTGCGAGCTATCCTGACCGTCAATGGATGTGGGCTATTTTGTCCAAAACGAGATTAAAGTGCATGGGTTCATGAACTAAGGACAATGAATCATTATTTCTTATATTTCTTTATTTAAAATAAGTGCTTCGAAGAATAAGAACAAAAATTACATAAATTAATTATTTAAAATAAGTGCTTCGAAAATTAAAAATAAGGATTACATAACTTGATTTTTTAAAAATAAGTGTTCTAAAATTAGTTAAATTTCTAAAACTTGAACGAGGTTAATAAATAATAATTTTTATTACTTACCTTTAAGAAAATAAACCTACATAAAAGGAGAGGTATTGGCCTATAATTTATTTCAACTCTCGAGGTTCCCTGAAATTCCTGCTAAGAAGATTATTGGTTTCAATAAAAGAAAGAAAAGCAGATTGGCATTGGCGCCCAACGTGGGGCGCGAGAATTGAAAAAGTTAAGTGACAATGACACGAAAAAAGGGAAGACCTGGAAGGAAGGATTAGAGCAAAGCAAGGAAATATTGAACTCTACACAAAACTCTGATGTGCAACTAAGAAGCAATAATGAGTCCAGTGAGGACTATACATTACCAGGGAACGCACATCGCAGTGGTGCAATTCCGAATGCTCCTCAGAACGATCGAAGAAAAAGTATAAGGGATGAACTGGCGGAGAAAGAACAATTAATACAACGAAAGTCAAACTCACCCCGCGGCGCTAGTAAATGTCATAGAGGAAGACCGGGAAAAAACTTCTAACGAATTGCTGTTTGAGTTCGCTTCATTAAGAAGTGAATGCAAACAAATGAGAAATGAATTACAAATCATGAGTATTAACAGTGAAAGCTTGGATAGGCGTATGAATAGCATACAAGAGAATCTAGAGGATACGGAAGTTAAACTGGAATTCGAGATGACGGAAAAAAATATGAGATTTGCGAGACCTGACTGAGAGAAAACATGCGAATCTGGAGTTGCGATTATCAAGTGCAATTAGTAATGTGACCAAAAATGGTGCCAAAACGGTGACATTATGCGAGAGAGTGGCACAAAGAAATCATCAAGAATTTCAAGAGGTCTTAGCTCGACAAGACGAGCTTAAAATAAGGTGATGACATTTTATATGCAATAGTATTAATGAGCAAACGCGTGCTTTGTACTCTAAGCGATTTTGAATAAAAATGTAGTAAAAAACTAAAAAGTTTTATTGGCTATTGATTTCCATAAATAGCTTGTAAGGTATGATGGCGTAATTTTTGTAACGTACAGTGGCGGATTATTTTTTTGCACGAGTTTTAATTGTCTTTGCATTTTTTGTGTACTAATGCCTCTTGAACTATACCGCAACAATTCTCGAATATGTGACATTTGCGGTCTTTTCTTATTCTAGTTTCGTTTAAACAGTCGCCAACTACTTCACATATCCAAATTGTAACCATAACTAAAGTAAAACACTTTTTTCAATAATGTAAAATCATCAGTTTTTTCTCTTTTGTTATTTTTCATTATTTCTAGTAGTTTTAATAAATGATTTTTAAATCTCCATAATATTTAGACCGAATACACCAAATCCACCACCATACCTTACAACTTTTAAAAATAAAAAAATCTGTGTTTTGTGCCAAGAGCTGTAAAATTTCATTGCATTTAAATTTTAACAGCCACTTCTGACTGAAATATGCTTAATAGATGTCGGCAACTGTCTGCTTTTAAAATTTTAAAAAATATTGTTTTTTGAGAGATAGAGACGCAAAAAACAAAGTGTCCGCCACAATACCTTACACTCCCCTAATGAATTTGAGAGTTGGGAACAATGACGTGTTAACCCCAAATCGACAAAACTCATTGAAATTAAACCCTTAAATACCCTGCTTCGGTAAGAATTATTCTCCAATGAAATTCTTGAATAAATTAAGAGATTTCTGGGCAGCGCTGAGGCCTAATCCTGAGGAAACATCATTTATTATTGGTAGCTTTTTAAAAGGAACATCCAAAGATTGGTGGGATCTCGTTAAACAAGAGGATGACACCCTGAAGACGTTCTGCAGCAAATTAAAAGAGAGATATTGGAATGATAATGTCCAATATAAGATAATGGAAAAATTAGAATTTGGACAATACAACCAGAATACAGATATCTCGATGACTAGTTATACCATAAAAATATTTAGAGATTCTAAGAGCTTATCACCTACTCCCAGTGATTCTAAAATTGTAAGAAAATGATCACAACATTTTAACGAAGATATAAGGACGGCGGTGTTAGGTAGAAAAATAGAGAAACTGAATGAATTGCTGGAATTGTTAGAGAGATTCAACTGTACTGGAGTAATAAATTCAAAGCAAAACGACTATTTTGATGCGAGAAATGAAATCTAAAAATCGACAAAAACCAGAGGCTGAAAAACAAGGAAATTCAAGAAGAGAAGAAACCTGGAGGAACAGATACAAGAACCAACCATCTAATCCCAGGTATATTAGAGCAATCGAATTGTCGGATGATAAAGACGAAAAGGAAATAGAGATAAAACATAAATCAACCACCATGGAGCCGGAAAACTAACCTGGCCCGTGTCTACTCAAAAAATTGTATCGATGATAGACACGGGAAACAATCGGCCTATGACGAAGGAAATTAATTCTTTCCAGTGGAGGGAGGAGCTATTGGAGGAAAAGGGACATAGTATAATGCTAAACATAAGATGCCCAACAATTTTAGTGGAGATAGAAAAAAATTCTTGTAAATGCTCTGATCGATAGTGGTATTCAGATATCCTGCCTATCGGAAGAATTTTACAACGAGAATAATATGATACTACAAAAGTGCCCAATGCTGCCGGTGATAGGAATATCCGTTGTAGGAGCAACAAAAGAAAGACCAGTGAAATTGAAAAGGCAAATTTTCGCAGAAATAAAAATACAAGAACTACGAACTACGTCTACCCTCCTCGTTGTGCCTAATTTGGCTTGAAGTTGTATCATTGGTATAGATATTCTCAAACCTCTAGAAGGAGTATTAAATATACAGGAACAGACCATATTACGTATATCATTCCTACGCAACAAAAGAATGATATGGAACCAGTCTTGGCGAACATTAACGAAATTAGTGTCGAAGAAGATGTGCAAGAGGAGCTCACTAGGGAGAAACTTCTAGAAGTGCTGCATTTTTGCATTCTTGCTCGACGAAACTATCGAGAAAGAACGACTAAGGGAACATGAAAAGCTAATTTGGAAATACAAACACGTTTTTAACAAGAAACCAGGAAGAATTACGTGCCACGAACATCGTTTAAAATTGAAAGAGGGAATGGAACATCGCTCAATGTCATATCCGCCCCACAGTGCGCCTGAACTGAATTTAAATCAAAAGTCATTGCACATCAAAATTTCTTTTTGATTTTAAATCAGTAGTGTTCCCTGATTAACAAAAAACTAAAATAATCCGCCGAGGGCTTTTCGAGAAAAGTGTGTTTAAATACATTTACATTTGAAATTTTGAAAAAGATGATATTATTGTTAAAATATAGAATAAATGACTTATATACTACGAGTATGTACGTTTTATTTTTAAAAAATTTACTAATTTATTGTCATAAAATGTGCCAAAATGAAATTTCCATTGAAATTACTTCACTAATTTATAGTAATACGCTAGTCTTAAAATTGAGAACAGGGTTTTTTTGTTATCTTGCGAAGACAATTAAATTAATTAATTTTAAATACTCGCCTTGGCATCTGAAGATATTTTGGTTGTAAAAAATAAAAGAAAATAGTTTTTAATTTATTTGTCAAGTGTTGCGGTGTTCACACATGTATCAAAGGACATGACAGTCATTACTAAGTCAATATTTGCGTAAATAGTCGAAAATAATAAGTCTAAAATGCCACATAAAGCTTGTACGCACGATGAAAATCGTCGGAAAGTATGTTTTCTTTGTTGTAAAAAACAAAATGTTTGTTATCGAAAACAAGCTTAAGAGTCATATGGGAAAGCTAGTCGACAATTACGTTAATGATGAACGGTTTCCTGCAGCTTTATGTAATTCATGCAGAAGAAACATATATCGAGCTGAATCTGGTGAAGTTAAAATCAAATCCCCTGATTTGTCAATATTTCAACCACTGAAGAAATGTACAATGCTAAAAATTGATGTAAAATGTGATTGTAAAGTTTGCGAAATAGGGCAAAGCCAACCTATCAAGATGTCTAGTAAAACTCCAAAGTTTCTGGTAAGATTAAGAAATTAAGGAAAAATGATTAATATTTATAATAGGGAAGAGTGCGGAAAACCGGCCCAGTAGGTAAACGGGTCAGGGCAAAGCGTTTTTTTTACAAACATTTATTCTCAAAATGGGCCTATGGGGCAAACCGGCCATAGGTTATTTCCATTGAACTAAAGTTTCATAAAAATTATTTTTAAATAAAATGTTTCTTTCATTAAAATATTCACTTACAATAAAAAATAATTGTCTTCCAATGAGAATTGGACCCTTTAACCCATTAACGCCTGAATGCACTGAATTTTTGGTCTGACTTTAAACTTAAGTATTTCTTAATAAACATACTATTTTCTTTTCGGACAAAATTTTTTTTATGTATTGGAGTGTCCTCTATCCGAATATCATGTTTAAAAATTATTACAAAATTGTTTAACAATATTTTTTTGCATATAATTAAAAAATTGCACAATTTTTTAATGATTTTTTTTTAAATCTTAAATTGAAATGTCAAAAAAAATTTTTTAACGGTTCACATTTCCATAAATCGTGCACTCGATTGTTACACTTTCCAAATATATATCGTCCTTTTGTAAATAAACTTTTGATTTTTCAAAATGGCGCCTAAAAACTCAAAAATTTAAGAAAATTTAAAATTTATTGTCCGATGTACATTTTTTTTAAATTTGGCTTGAAAATGCTTACTCGCGGGTTTTTCGGGTCGCTGATTACGAATTTGAAATTACTTTTTGAAAATTCAAAATGGCGGATCCAATATGGCGGACAAAATTTTCAAAAATTAGTCGGATTCTCTTCAAAATCCTTACTCGGGGGTTTTCGGGGTCGCTGATTACGAATATGAAATTACTTTTTGAAAATTTAAAATGGCGGATCCAATATGGCGGACAAAATTTTCAAAAATCAGTCGAATTCACTTTAAAATCCTTACTCGGGGGTTTTCGAGGTCGCTGATTACGAATCCTTTATTACTTTTTTAAAATTCAAAATGGCGGATCCAATATGGCAGAAAAATTTTTCAAAAATCAGTCGGATTCACTTTAAAATCCTTACTCGGGGGTTTTCGAGGTCGCTGATTACGAATCCTTTATTACTTTTTTAAAATTCAAAATGGCATATCCCATATAACGGGTAAAGAAGGTTAAATTTTATTTAATCCTTTTGAAAATGCTTACTCAAGGGTTTTTAAGGACACTTTATTTGAATATCTTTAATTATTTTGAACATCTTTAGCCACCAGTTGCTAAACTGATGTTTCCAATTCTCACCGCGTGGAGGTAGATGAACAACGAGAATCTTATTTTTTTTAAATTTTAAAAAAAAATTTTTTTTTGCTTTTTTTAATTTTTAATTTTTTTTGGATTTAAAATTTTTTTATTTTATAAATTAATATATTATATTAAAATTATAGTTGTCCAACTTTTTTATTCTTATTGCTTCTCTACTCTCCGTGTGCCTGTTTAAAACATTTTTCACAAAAATATTGAAGACAGGTGCGGCAAGATTTTCGTGTTCTTATTGAACATTTATTTGTTGAGCAATATTTTTGTGATTCGTTTCTTTCCACAACAGGATTTTTGCACTTATTGTTTATCAGATAACTTTTGCTAATGCTTATAGAAAACTCTTTTATCGTTGTTCATCTACCTCCACTCGGTGAGAATTGGAAACATCAGTTTAGCAACTGGTGGCTAAAGATGTTTAAAATAATTAAAGATATTCAAATAAAGTGTCCTTAAAAACCCTTGAGTAAGCATTTTCAAAAGGATTAATTAAAATTTAACCTTCTTTACCCGTTGTATGGGATATGCCATTTTGAATTTTAAAAAAAGTAATAAAGGATTCGTAATCAGCGACCTCGAAAACCCCCGAGTAAAGATTTTGAAGAGAATCCGACTGATTTTTGAAAATTTTTTCCGCCATATTGGATCCGCTATTTTGAATTTTTAAAAAGTAATTTCAGATTCGTAATCAGCGACCCTGAAAACCCCCGAGTAAGGATTTTGAAGAGAATCTGACTGATTTTTGAAAATTTTGTCCGCCATATTGGATCCGCCATTTTGAATTTTTAAAAAGTAATTTCATATTTGTAATCAGCGACCCCGAAAACCCCCGAGTAAGGATTTTGAAGAGAATCCGACTAATTTTTGAAAATTTTGTCCGCCATTTTGGATCCGCCATTTTGAATTTTCAAAAAGTAATTTCAGATTCGTAATCAGCGACCCCAAAAATCCGCGAGTAAGCATTTTCAAGCCAAATTTAAAAAAAATGTACATCGGACAATAAATTTTAAATTTTCATAAATTTTTGAGTTTTTAGGCGCTATTTTGAAAAATCAAAAGTTTATTTACAAAAGGACGATATATATTTGGAAAGTGTAACAATCGAGTGCACGATTTATGGAAATGTGAACCGTTAAAAAATTTTTTTTGACATTTAAATTTAAGATTTAAAAAGAAAAATCATTAAAAAATTGTGTAATTTTTTAATTATATGCAAAAAAATATTGTTAAACAATTTTGTAATAATTTTTAAACATGATATTCAGATAGAGGACACTCCAATACATAAAAAAAATTTTGTCCGAAAAGAAAATAGTATGTTTATTAAGAAATACTTAAGTTTGAAGTCAGACTAAAAATTCAGTGCATTCAGGCGTTAATGGGTTAATATTGTTTCTCTGATAATGGAAAGAAAGTCACACAACTGCAATGCAGAGTCTCGATTTAGAAATCTCACAGCTTGTATATTACAAATATCTTCAAAGACGCAAAGTCAAATTGTATCGTCTGTAATAAAACAAAAATTAAACGAAAATGAAAATATTAAAGCTTCAAAATTATCTCTTTTGCAAATACACGGTCCACAACTTCATGTCGCGGTAGGATACATAAACATCATGGATCATTCCTTGAAACGCCCGATATTATCTACAGATGATTTAGTAAATATTAAGACCGATTTAAATTTAAGTAACTGCAAAATTACGAGCATTGCTTCTTTTTTGCGTGTATCTGCAAACAACAGAAAAATCGTTGAGCCTGGTTTAAAATCAAAACTTCTTGTTAAAGCTCATTCTGTGGATGATTATTTTAGTTGCAAACAGTTTGAGTTTGTAAAAGTGAAGGGCAATGAAATTTCTGATACTACCGCTATTGCTGTTTACTGTAATAATATTCCTGCTTTTATTTTGCACATAAAAGAAAAACGACACGTTTCAGAAGTACATCTGAAATTGGGTATTGATGGAGGAGGTGGTTTCTTAAAGATATGTCTTTCAGTGCAAGCAACGTCTGATGTCGACATGGTGCGCAAGACTGGGCGCTCAAAATATGATGGAGTGGCTGCGAAAAGATTTAAGGATTCTGGAGTCAAGAAATTGGTCATATTAGCATTAGCTTCTAATTCTTAGGAAAACTATGAAAATGTGTTACAACTTTGGACTGAATTGAATATTTCAGCTTTTGATGGTACAATCGCAACAGATTTAAAGTTGGCAAATATTTTGGTTGGGATCATGTTGCACAGCAGTGCGTTTTTCCATGCACATGGTGTTTCTCAGAAAAGAATAGTCTTCACGTCTGTGGGCGATTGAGATCAGCTCAAAATGTATTAAAAAACTATGAAAAATGGCGAGCTGCAGGAGCCTTGAAAAAGCAAGCAAAAGATTTTTTTAATTGCATTCATCCCCCGCTTATTAAAACTACTGAAGACAAAGCATTTTTTGAAATAATTCCACCACCAGAATTACACCAAATGATTTCAAGAAAAGTTATGTGGATTTAGGTGTCAATATAACCCCTAAAGTTCATGCCGTCTTTTTTCACGTCAAACAGTTTTGCGCAATGATGGGGGTAGTTTTAGGATTTTTCAGCGAACAGGCTATGAAATCTGTGCACTATGATTTTAAAACTACCTGGGAAATAAACAAAGTTTCTAAAAATCATCCAGATTACTCTGTAAAGCTTTTGCGTTCTGGATGTAATTATAATAGCTTACATGTTTAAATTCATATATTAATCGAAATAATTATAATTATTTCTAAAGTTGAAAAAGTTATTTTCTTACGTTTTTTTACTTTTTGAGCAGTGAGAATGACAAAATCCGATAAATTAATATTATTTATTTAAAATTCTCTATACAATACTAATAGGAAAATATTTAAAGCTATTTTTCTCGGAAAGCCCTCCGTAGATTATTTTAGTTTTTTGATTTTTTTAATCCAGGAACACTACTGATTCAAAATCAAAAAGGAATTTTGATGTGCAACGACTTTTGATTCAAATTCAGTTCAGGCGCACCGTGGTCCTTTATACACTATGAAGAACAAACTGATCGAGAAATAAAGAAAATAATTTGAAGGAATATTATTAAGAGTGGTAAAGCACATAGCGTTAATCCACTCGTGGTAACTCCTAAACAGGATGGAAAGGTCAGATTATGTCTAGATGCTAGGAATTTAAATCTGGTCCTGGAGAATGATTTTGTTGTGTCGAGTCCTTAGACGTTCTTTTCCAGCGGTGTCTGGGAAAAAGGGTCTTTTCTAAATAAGATCTAAACATAAGTTTCTGGCAAGTGCCACTACACGAAGAGTCACAAAAACATACAGCCTTTCTTCACAAGGGAAAGACATACGTTTTCTTAGTTACCCCTTTTGGACTAAAAACCAGTATAGCGGCACTCGTTCGTGCCCTCGATGCAGTTCTCGCTGGTCTAGAATATTGCATAATACCTTATGTAGACGATTTTTTGATCATCTCAAATAATCTAGACAAGCATCTCAAACATTTGGAAACAGTATTGCAAAGACTAGAAGAACATAAAATTACCCTGAATATTAAAAAATGCGAATTCGAGAAAGTGCAAATTAATTTCCTAGGACACGTTATTTCTGGACAAGGCATTAGGGCTGACCCAGGAAAAATCCAAGCAATCAGAGATTATTTGAGTCCAAAAAATAAGAAACAACTGCAAGGATTTTTGGGCACGGTAAATTTTTGTACAAAATTCACTAAAAAATTTGCTCAAAAAATGGTACCCCTTCTCGAACTTCTTAAAAAAGAAATTAAATGTCATTGGGAGAATATACATAACGTAGCTTTCAATAAAGTTAAGAATTTATTCTGTGAGTGGATTCAACTGCACTTTCCTGACCCAAGAAGAAGATTTTACTTGGAAACTGATGCAAGCGATTATGATTTAGGAGCTATAATTTATCAATTAAATGAAGAGGGAGAGCCTGAAATTATAACATGCGCGAGTAGAATCCTAAAAGGTCCTGAAATTTCTTACAATACAACGGAAAAGGAGTTATTTGTTCTAGTGTGGATCCTAAGAAAATACTAGAACTTTCTTAGTGGTGCCGAAATTACTTATAGAACTGACCATATGGCGTTAACCTTCTTGAAAAAATACAAGTTGCTTATTGGTAGATTACTACGATGGACTTTAGCAATCCAGGACTTCAATGTTAATATTGAGCATTGCTTAAGGAAACAAAATGTGATTGCAGACGCCCTGAGCCGATATACAACCAAAGGTGCTTTAGAAAGGAAAACACAGGAAAAAAGGATAACCTTGTTCCCTTTAGCAGAATCCGTTTCTAAAATATTTATGAAGAAAATTATAAATTTTCTAGATGAGCAGAGGAAAGAAAAAAAAATCTAGGATATTATCAAGGATGCGAATCTAGGACATCGTTACCTGTTAAAAGAAGAAATTTTATATCGAAAATGTCAGAAAAAATAGAAAATTTACGTGCCTGAAAGCCTGCTTGCTGAATTGAGACTCGAGTGTCAAAATTTATGGTCATATAGGACCTCAAAAATGTGTGTTGATGCTACAAGAGGATTTTTATTGTCCAAACCTGTCTCGTAAAATAAAAAACTATTGAAGTAGGGTAACTGCACCAATTGCCGAGGGTGCTCCAATTGTCGAAGATAATAATTTTCTTTTTTAGATAAATAGTATAATATATAATATTTAAGAACAAAAAAAATTTTTAAATAATCTTTGTATTTTTAACTGTATATTTATATATACAAATTTCGTAGCGATTCTACTAAAATAATTATTTAATTAATATTATAATTCACTGCTGTGAAATTTACTCAAATTTCTTAATACTTTAGGTTGATTAAAACAGATTTTTATAAATGCAAATTAAACGTATTTATAATGACTTTTTGTGTACAAAATTATTATTATAATTTTGTGCACGAACTAAATTAATTTTGTATGCATGTTTTTTTGTTAAAAAAAATATTTAATATTTTTTAAAAGCAAATCATCGGTATTTGGTTCCTTTTTTTTGACAGTTTTATTTTTCGAGGTAATGACTCGAAAATTGATGTAGTCACTTTTTTCGCTGATGCACCATTTATCGATCGTTAAGTGTTTATTTACTAAACGTCAAACATAAATACCAAACATTTATAGGTACAGAGAAAAAGAAAAAAAATGCCCAAAAAATTTACAACCAACAGAAAATAATCAACCAAAAAAAACAAGGAAGACGGAAAAAAAATTAATAAAAAAATGCTTTATTTAAAACTAAAAAATTTTGTACTATAGTTTAATTATAATTAACCATTATATTTACAGTTCGTAATAAAAGTTTATTTTATTCGTTTACAAATTTAATTTGACTTAAATTAATTTATTTTTGGTGCTTTTGCTCGATTGACTTTCAAATATATTTTTTGCTTAACAATTTAGTTTATATTAAAAAAATAAATATGATTATTAAACATTATTAGATCCTTCGTCCAAATATACAAAAATCAAATTTTAAAGTGCATTTACTTCCGAGCAAAAAAATGTCAAAGTCACATGTTGCCTAAAACCCTCGACAATTGGTACAGTTACCCTATTGCGTGATTTGCCAGAAAAACAAAGTTTCTTCTCATCCTAGTTATCATCCCTTTCAAACTATTGTGGTAAATGAGCCCCTGGAAACTATCTTTATTGATTTTTACGGTCGTTTGCCTAGTAGTAAGTTCGAATATAAGTCCGTCCTGGCAATCCTCAATGGTTTTTCAAAATATATAAAATTATACGGGGTTAGAAAACAAACAACCAACGCCTGTATAAGAAAACTATTTCACAATTATGTGTCATCATTTGGTAAACCTAAAAGAATAGTGACCGACCATGGTACTCAATTTACGGCGAACATCTGGAAGGAAAGACTAAAAAAAGAGAAAATACAACATGTGTTGACTTCCATTAGACCCCCTTAATCAAATATGGTTGAGAGGGTAAACCGAGAGATCTCCAAATTCTTGCGAATTCTCTTGAACGGAAAGGATCATAAAGGATGGTTTAATCACCTACCTACCGTGGAAACCATAATCAACGAAGTTCATCACGAAGCCACCGGTCTAACGCCTACGGAAGTGATGACATGACGGGAGAGAAGTCAACACGGTCCTGGAAAAAATGGATCAAACCAGTCGACACAGATCAAATTACTCCTAATCACCAGGAAAAATTGATGTGGGTTAAAAATAAGATTCTGACTAAAGGAGAACGTAGAGCCAATAAGATGAATGAACACTCAAACCTTACATACTATAATGTGGGAGAACATGTGTTCATCAAAGCATGCAATTACTCTGATAAATTGGCAAAGCGATCAGCCAAGTTTATGGCGATATATAAGGGGCCTTATCAAATTGAGGAAGTTGTCTGAAAGGGTGCATATCAAGTTGTCAATAAGGGAACATACAATACAAGAGATTTCAGACGAGCATATCTCGTCGACACTCCAAAGTAATTAGTATAAAAAAGGAAAAAAACCGCTGCCAAGTTGTACATTTTTATAATTTTGGTGTTCATTTCATGAACACTTTGCTTCCTCATAGAAATAATAATAATTGAAATATAAGAATTACTTTTTATAAAAGGGTTAAAAATCATTAAATCTTGGTCCAAAAAAAGTGTTTTTATATATTCTATAAGATGGTAATAATAGTTTAATAATTACACATAAATTAATAAACAAGAATGTTGAAAAATGATATTTTCCACAATTCTTGATTTTCCAAATACCAATAATTTCATAATTTCTGCCCGAATCAGGTTAAAAAATAGGTCAAACGAAGCGTTTTTTAATGCTCTTCAAGTTGGTAATAATTTTTTGAAGTTACTTTTACATAATTTAAAAAAATTTTTATAAAAGTCTTATTTTTCAAAATTTTAGATTTTTAAAAGTTTAATATCTCCGGTTAATATGGACGAAAAATGTTCAATTAGGGCTCAAAAGATGCGTCTGAAAAAACTCTACAAAACTAAATACAAAACAAAACTAAACTTTTACATTTTTCAACAACATTTTCAAAAAAGTCTTATTTTCTAAAATTTTTGATTTTTTAAAGTTTAATATTTCCGGTTAATATGAACGAAAAATATTCAATTAGGGCTCAAAAGATGCGTGTGAAAAAAACTCTACAAAACTAAAGAAAAACATTTATAAGTGTCATAACATTTTTTTAAGTTATGTCCAAAAAACGATTTTTTACAAAATGAAAAATGCAAAAAAAATAGTTCAACTTCATGAATCGGGCTGAAAATACTCTCATTTTATGTCCCCCGGGGAGACCTACAATTTAAGAAAAAATTTGGGCCTTTTGCTCTTTTTTGTTCTGAGATATTGAGGAAAATGTAATGTTAGTACACACACACACACACATCGGGACAAATTTTTAAAATCCGTTTTTTGGACTTCGGAGTTCAAAATACGTCGAAATTTTTTTTTATTTATTTAGAACATTTATACGGGGAGTTCCTGTGCATATATAAAGTACTAAAGTATTAGGCATAATAAAAAAAAATTTATAAATATGTCAAAAAATGACAATCCAAAATTTTGCTAATACAAAGCTTCCTTTATGAGGAAGCAATTAGTTATATTTGTTTTTTGTTTTAGGAAAATGCCCTCAAAATGGAAGCTAAAGGGAGTACAAAGAAACAAGGTACTTAGACCATCGCTATTTCAGGGGAAGAGCTGACGTCCAGCTACATGCATTTTTACCATGACCTTGTTTCTCTTGATTTTATGCACGTAATGATAAAGTCATTATAGGAGCCCCTTAATTACTATCAGTTAAGATACATCATCCAAAGAATCCGAATATGAAAGTTTCTCCTGCGGAGCCTAAGCCCTCTATTCCTGCTAATTAAAAAGTGGATACATCGGAGCAAGGTACTGAAGCTATGAATGCTACCGGTTTCAAGGAGGCATTGGAGGCGATATGCGGGAAATTGCGACCGAAGATAGAGGAGAAATTTATCAAGCCAACAGTTCAAGATTCGAAAAAATTAAAAATTCGTGCGATGGATTATGTAATTCTTATTTTTAATTTTCGAAGCACTTATTTTAAATAATCAATTTATGTAATTTTTGTTCTTATTCTTCGCAGCACTTATTTTAAATAAAGAAATATGAGAAATAATTATTCATTGCCCTTAGTTCATGAATCCATACACTTTGTTCTCGTTTTGGCCACAATAGCCCACATCCATTGACGGACAGGATAGCTCGCAAAACGACCTGAAGAAGTGGGGGGGATGCTGACGTCCTGATAAGCTCACGGCAACGTTCGTTACACTCTTGCAGATTTCGTAGGTATCACGATGAGTTAGGGGAATTATTCTTCACGTTTTATGTACTTAACTAGAAATTCTTTAGTTTTTCTTAATTGTGAAATTTTTTATAATTTAAACACTTAAGTATAATAGTAAAACTAAAAAAATACTATTTAACCATTGTTTAAACAATTAATAATATTTCAATTGATTATAAATTTAGGGCTAGAAATTTCTGTATTTTTGCCAATAATGCAACTTCTTATAGTAAAAAAACTATATATATATATATATATATATATTGTGACGTTATTTTTGCGATTGACGTCACAATAGCACTAATCTGAGAACATTTTTTAAGTATTTAGATTTTGGTAATATTAATTGTTCTTATTAAAGTAAATTTGTTGCAGTGTTTTGTTTTTGTATTTGTTTAAGTAAATATTCTACACTTAGCAGAAGTCTAATTGAAATGTTGGCGCTTGCAGTGGCTTGGTCCGTTAAAAATTTCCGTTATTACCTAGAAGGATACTCATTTATAGTGATAACGGATCACAGTGGTTTACGTTGGTTACAAAACTTAAAAAATCCAACAGGCCGACTCGCCAGATGGGTTCTTGAACTCCTGGAATACGATCTGACCATCATCCATAGAAAAGGAGCACTCCACCACGTTCCAGACGGTTTATCACGCATACCTGAACAAATGTCGGATCAGGTCAACCAAATCCAAGTGATAGAAGATCGATGGTACCTGAAGCGTCTACAGGAAGTCGAACAGCATCCTGACAGGTTCCCAAACTGGAATGCCGAAGATAATCGGCTCTACTACCACAAGCCAGCTGATTTTCCAGAAACTGAAGTTACAGATACGCCTGGAAGTTAGTGCTCTATAGAGAACGTCTCCTAAAAGCCCTACAGGAAAACCACTCAACTCCGCAATCAGGACACCTTGGTGTAGAAAAGACTCGTCGCAGAATCGCCACACAGTACTATTGGCCAAGTATGTTCAAGGATGTAATTTTTTTTGTCCGACACTGTGAAATTTGTCAACGCACCAAAGTCGAACAAATCCGACCTGCTGGTTTTATGGGAAAAAGACTGTTGTAGAGCCTTGGACAATAGTAGCTACAGATATTAGGTACTTTGACTCCGAGCTCCAGAGGTAACGTGTACATCCTCATCATTCAAGACTTGTACACTAAATGGATAGAGATAAAGCCCTTAAGAAAAGTTGTAACGATCATAATCATTCCTGTATTATCAATCGTTACAATCGCTCAGATTATCATTGTTAATTTGATATTAGTTAGTAAGAGCTTATTTGAATTTGCGCCCTAGCGCCAAATTTTGTCACCAGGCGCCGCACGCGCCGGAATTAGCAGACGACAAAAGCACATGTTGCTTTTGCCGGTTGAAGCACCTCAGATTGGTGTGAACCACGTTTTGATACATAGCCTCTGCGCTTATACAATTTGTAATTGAATAATCAAAGTTTAATAAATATTGTAAGTGAGTCTTCATACAGAGTCTCCCTTGCGTCGCCGCAGTAGCGTCACGCCAGGGCTACTCTCTCTTGACACTCACACAACTATATGCCTTTACCGCGCCTGAACAGCAGTTCACTGCCATTTTCGAAAACAAAATAGTTCCTTTTTCGAATTATTCTCTCGCGCTAAAAGTCATATTAAATTATAACCAGCTGAATTTACTTACCTTACTGCTATTTATTGCCAGTTATTTTGCTTTATAAAATTTCATTTATTATAATAAATACTATGAAATCAAGCATGCTCAATTTTCCCTGATCTCTCACTGCTTTCGCTTGCACCAATCTCGCACTGCACTACGAACAATACAAAATTATAAATTTTTCGCTTATAATCGCACCAATCTCACTATACTTCGCTTTAAAAAAAAATTAAAATAATATCTGATAATTATTTAAATTGTTTTTGTAATTCGCTCAAAATAGAATAATTATTATTTAAATTATTTTTGTACTTCGCTTTGTAAAACTGCTTACTGCTTTTGCATTTCTGCCAAAAAATTTTTTTCTACGCTAATATAAAGAATCGCATTTTATCATAAAATATCTTTGAATTGATTCTCGACAATTTTCTCGACTATCATGCGTGAAAAAAAATAATTAAATAAATTTTTGTCAATACGGTAGCTAAAATTGCTACAACAAAATACGGAATTGCGAGTCTCCAGCTTGATTAGCGCGACGAAAACACAGTTGTGTTTACTATCACAGCACAAATACCTTGCTTCTTTCAGGTCTTCGAAACTACAGAAATAATGAAATTTTAATTTTATTTCAATGACTTCTGTATAATCTTTCTATTAAAGAGAGAAATTATTTTGAGAAAAGGAAAAATCTAATCAATTTAATGAAAAAAAAATAATTTTATTAATAAAAGTTTGATTATCGAAATTAAAACGAAATGTAACTTTTATTTTCCTCTGAATTAATAAATAAAATTAATTAAAAATTAAGCAGGAGAATAAAATTTACCAATAATAAAATTGACAAAAGAATTTCTATTAATAATTAAACTAACAAAATAGAAATTATTAACAATGAAATTGGTAAAATAAAAATGTGTTAAAAAAAAAAATTTTGAATTATTAAATCAAATTTTTTTTCAATAATTAAATTGAGAAAAGAAATTTTTTTTTCTCACTAATAATTGGATAAATCAAAAAAAAATAATAAAAGAAAATAACTTAATTCGAAACAGTAATTTCCAAAATTCAAGCGCAATAAATTGCCTTGAATTTAAACAAACTACTGAATTTTTTAAAAAAAAAATTTTTTTTCTCCAGCGCAATAATTCAATTGAATTAAATCGCCAACAAAATCTTTTTTTTGATGTGTAAAACGACTTAATTACTTAATAGTAATCAATCGATAAATTCCAATTTTTTTAATTATTGAATTGTTTCTTCCTTTCTCAGAATTAACTAAGGTTGATTTAGCCAATTAACTAAATTAACTTATAAACAAAATTTTTTTTACTTAGAATTTTTTTTTCTATCTTTCTCTTTTTTAACTATGGGAAGAAGAAGCCCAAAATCAAATACACAAAAAATGCAAACTCGTTCTGACACGAATGCATTTAAAAGAAGTGACAAAATGACTCGCAGCCCCACACAATCCACAAAAAAAAACAACAACATTACCGAACACGTTCCACAAGAAGAAATATGGAGCGCAACTAAAGAAAATTTAGAAATTATTTTTCCACAAAATCAAAGACCCCCTTCACCAACGGAAAATCTTAGCCCAATAAACAACACTGACGTAGAAACCGAACAAGCTAGCGCCAATACAACACCAATTCACGAATGGAACATTTTAAAAGATAAAACAATTAACACATTAAAGGACACTCACACAGTCAACCCTTCGCAACCCTCATCAGGAACAACTTTTAAAACAACACTTAAGCGCCGCGGTCGTAAACCAAAAATTTCACAAACACCAATCACAAGCACACAAATTAAATCATTTTACTCGCGATTCGAAAACTTCGCTGCTAATCAAGCATCAGATAATAGCAAACTAAAAAATGAAATTCAGCAGATGTTCGAGCGCCATCTTGAAGATACGCAACAACATATGCTCAATTTATACAGCGAAACCCACCGCGAAATAAACACGCTTAGATTAGAAACGACAAAATCTGTAGGAAAACTTCGCACATAAATGACAAACAACATAAAGGACATTACAAAAAAAATGTCACAGATGCAAACAGGGAACGCGCAGTCACCATGGCATGACTCCCGTTGGGCATACGACATAAGTGGTGAACACGTTGCGCAACCCACCTGCTTACCCCCCACCCTAACCACAAATACGGTTACGTTTACGGGAACCACAATGACTACAAGTCAAAGTGCAACTGCAGTTGCAACATCAACGTTTCTCCCACTCTTGTTTCCAACACCTTCGCGAAAAGCGCCCTCTGCTAATCGCACACTACACTTCTCCGAAGCCCCAGATTCTATAATCCCAACACCTTCTAATCTAAACACAAACAATCATGATTTAATTAACATTCACACAAACCCGGTTCTTAACGCCCCCACTGCGCAACGAACCCAAGTTCCAAATCTACACAAAATAATTAAATCATGGGACCTTAAATTCCCCGGTAAGCAAGACTCTAGCGAATTCCTTGACGAATTCGAAAGAAAAATGACTGCTTCAGCGATAAATCCCAATGACGCGCTTCCGATCTTTTCCCAAACTCTAACAGATACCGCGTTTTCATGGTTCAATATGTTCCGCCACAAATGGACCACATGGACAGAATTTTCTATGTCATTTCGAAAAACATTTAGCGATGTCAACGATGACAATCAAATTCTTAACAAAATCCATCGCGCAGTACAGCTAGAAAACGAAACAGGAATCGACTTTGTCATAAGGATCGGCGCGCTTTATAACAAATTGAGAAATAAAATTCCGGAAAACATCCAGCTTGACAAAATTTATCTAAGCCAACACTCCGAATTAATTTCTCTTTTCGATCGCGACAGCTTCACCTCTTATGAAGGACTTTTAGATAAAATACGCAAATACCAAGAAAAAATCGAGTTCATGCAACAATCGAATAAATTGCGCAAACAAGACGCGAAACGGTCTCGTAACCAGCGCAATAGAAATCAATTAAATGCAATCGATTCGCAAACCTCACAATCTAAAAATTCTTCAGACGAATCAACCGAAAAAGAAACCGAAACAGAAACAAAACGAAAACAAGCGAATAAAAACAAACAAAAAGCAAAACCAGAGCCCGAACAAAAGTTAAATAAAATAGACATTTACCAAAAACAGTTCGAGTCTCTTAAACCAAAAATTAAATATAAGCGACACAGAAAATCCCAATGCGAATAAACCTAAAAGCGCTTTGATCACTCCGAACAAATCTTCGTCTTCTCATAGGTCGCGCAAACGTTCCACTTCTGCTTCTTCTCACTCCTCCAGCTCCGCTTCGTCGCAGAAAGGGGGGGAAAAACGTAGATCGTCTGCGCACAAGAAAAGCGAAAATCCTCGTGGTCGTGGAAATGGCCACCGAGGCGGTAACAATCAAAATAATCGCGGACGCGGTTATAACAATCGTTGGAATGGCAGTGGCCGTGGTTACAATCAAAACCAAGGCTACTACCATAACTCCCCCCACTCTCCGCAGTACTACCAGCTAGATTGCCAGTGCAGCGCGCAAAACGTAAGACCTCCTTGTCCCCCGCACGTGCCTCCACCGCAACCAACGCAGCCACCATGGCACGGTAATTACAACCGCGATTATCCACAAAACTACGGTCACAACGCGCAAGATAATCAATCAAAAAACGACAGAGATGCCAGGAGAGACTAGATCTCCCTGGCAAAACCCCATCAAAACAAAACGAAAATCGACCGATAAATAACTCAAACGAAATTGATACTTCTTCAAATTCAGAAAGCATTCCTATCGCTAATGAACCAACGTACAATCCTTAAATAGCATCAACGCTAAACAAAGGGCATGCAGGCAGGATTGATACTAGTGATTTTGAGAGCGATTATGTTGATTGCTTATATTCTGAATCTAAGACGGAGTACTCTGAATCTGAGGAAGATTTCTCTCCCACAATAGGCGCGTGCATATCTTCACTCAGATCGTTGCCATTGATTAATCAGTCAAACAATTTATTTGTATTGACTGATAAAACTAAGCGCAGAGTACACAAGGGGCACGCATCGCCCTCACCGCCTCAGGAAAGATGTACAATTTCCACGGTAATCAAAATCGGTAACGAAAAAATAATAGCGCTTCTTGACACAGGTAGTAATCGAACTTTCATGTCAGGAGAACTTTTCGACAAACTCGAAAGTTTAGCTAACGGCAATCCGATTAAGGATGCGATAACGCGCGCCGGCGTACAACTCGCGCAACGCAATCACGTAGCCGCACCTCGCCATTCCGTAAAATTCGATATCGAAATAGATAATTGCCACGGTGAAATATGGTTTGCCGTTCTCGACGGTCTAACTACACCAGTCATTTTAGGCATGGACTTTATAACTAGTTGGCAAGTTACTATTGACGCAAGCCAAGGTTATTGGTCCATGAAAGGGTCCTTGGTTCGTCACCCTTTAGGCTCCATTTCCAATGCGCGTAGCTTCCTGAATTCGGCTCAATTATTTGAATTATCTCCGGAACAAAGGAATAAATTAAATGCGTTTCTAGATGATAAATTATCGAAATTTACTTCTGGAACCGGTGTTACCAACCTCACGACACACGTGATAGAACTCACCGATCCCACGCCATTTAAATTAAAGCCTTATCGCCGCAGCTTAGAAGCGAACAAAATTATTAATGATCAAATTGACATTTACCTAGATAAAAAGTTTATAGTTAGAAGCAACGGACGCTTTGCAAGCCCAGTGGTGCTCACATACCGCAAAGACGGTAGGCCTAGAGTATGCATGGACTTCCGAATGTTAAACAAAAACACCAAGAAGTCCGCATACCCTTTGCCACGTATGGACACCATTATTGATGCGCTATCTGAGGCTAACATTATTAGCACTATCGATTTGACCGACGCGTTTCACCACATACCAATTGACCCGAAATCGCGCGAATACACCGCCTTCGTTGTCCCCGGTCGTGGACAGTTCGAATGGGTTAGAATGCCCTTCGGACTAACAAATGCGCCGGCAACTTTTCAAGCTCTAACAGATAGACTAAAAGAAAAGTTCGTAGAACATATTCGCGCTAAAAATCTGCCCGAACATTATTGCGAACAAGTTCACGCGTATCTCGACGATTGGATAATAATATCCAAAACTTTCGAAGAACATATTCTGCTTCTCGATGTAGTCCTTACCATTCTACAGGAAGCAGGATTGTCCATCAACCGCGATAAATCCTATTTCGCGAAATCGTCGGTAGAATATTTAGGTTTCATCCTCGACAAAGACGGTTTAAAACCAAACGCAAAACGCGTCGAACCAATTCTCGAACGAGCGACTCCTCGTAATCGAAAAGAATTACGCCGGTTCAACGGCTCAGTAAACTGGTACCATCGGCACCTGCGCAATATTGCAAAAGTGCAAGGACCGCTAATTAAATTGGCGAGTCCAAAGGTACCTTGGCACTGGACCGAAGAACACGAGGCCGCGTTCAACGAAGTTAAAGAATCCCTAAAAAGCGCTTTAACTTTAGTTGCGCCTAGGCCCGGTTTACCATTCTACTTGTATACCGATGCAAGCGACACCGGTATCGGTGCTATCTTGACACAGCAAGATGGAGAAAAAGAATACTTAATCACATGCTTAAGCAGACCTTTAAGAGGTGCTGAATTAAATTACACCACCACTGAAAAGGAATGCTTGGCCGTGATTTTCGCTATTAAGAAGCTCCGCTGCTACCTCGAATGCGCTGAATTTACTGTGATCACAGATCATTCCAGTTTAATTTGGTTGCAAGGTCTCAAGGACCCAAAAGGTAGACTTGCGCGATGGGCTCTCGAGCTGTCCGCAAATAACGTCAAGATTGAGCACAGAAAAGGTACGACTAACGAAGCGCCGGATACGCTTTCGCGACTTTACGAAGACGATACTAGTGATACGCATGTTACCGAACTAAATTCCGTTAAAAGTCAAAGTTGGTACGACCAGATGCTAGAAAAAGTTCGTAAAGATCCCTCGCGCTATGAAAGATATAAAGTTGACTCGAACAATCAACTATAATATTATAAACCAAATATGGTTAAAGAAACCATCGGCGACAATAACGCCTGGAAAAAGATCCTTAAAGAAAACGAAATTTTACCGATTATTACCGAGCATCATTGCACTACTCAATCCGCGCACCAAGGCATCAATAAAACTTATCTTTCGATAATTAATCATTTTTATTGGCCCGGTATGCGCGAAGACATCAAGCGTTACGTTAATGAATGCGAGACTTGCCTCAAGTGTAAACCAAAAAATACACCCTTACAAGGCTTAATCTATCCGCGCAAAATTACGGAACCTTGGGAAACAGTGTCACTCGATATAGTAGGTCCCCTACCTCGGTCGAAATCTGGTAAAAGCTACATATTAGTTTGCGAAGACACATACACTCGGTACATAGACTGCTTCGCGCTGTCCAAAGCAGACGGTCCCAAGATTGTAAAATGTTTAAACACTCTTGTTAACCGCTGGGGAGCGCCTAGAATCGTTATTACTGACAACGGTACAGAGTTTGTAAACCGCAACATTACATCGTTCTTACAAAAAATCGGTTCAGTACAACGTACAACACCCGTATATCACCCTCAGGCTAACCCTGTTGAGCGCGTGAATCGTAATTTAAAAACTATGTTAGCGAGCCTCCTCGGTGAAAACCAGCGCGAATGGGATACTCTACTCAATGATATCCAGTTTGCATACAACACTACCGTTCACACTTCCCTTGGAGTCACGACAGCTTTTCTAAATTTTGCCCGTGAGCCAAGACGAACAGGCGAACCACCACGCGAGGTAAACACTGACATAAACACAGACGAGACGCTTCACACTTGGTTAGATCGCGTAAAACAAATAGATGCGCTTCGCGCAAAAGTTGAACAATTTATGACTAAGGCCAGTAGAAAGCAAGGCAAGATATATAATAAAAATCGGAAGAATAATATTGATTTTCAACCTGGAGATTTCGTATTCTATCCTAATAACGTCTTGTCTAACGCTGCACGTGGTTATAGTTCCAAACTAGCGCCACGTTATAAAGGTCCAGCAAAAGTTCTAGAAAAATTGTCACCCATGATAGTTTCCATCGGCAATATGCATGGCAAAAAGTTAGGGAAATATCACATAAACGATTTAAAACCGGCAAGAAAAAACCTTAGATCGCGTACTATTTGGTAAACCTCCTTTTCAGATATCAATTCTACAATATGGAGTCTACAACCAGCGCGAAAGCACCAACAACCAACGATGTATCCGAGGTTATGGCTGTATACTTTGCTTCTCCGCCAGAGGGTCAGCAAGTAGATGACGCCAAGTTAAAATTCGAGGAATCACCGACGGGTTGGTCGCGCTTTCCAAGTCCGCTTTCAACAAAATTGTCGCCGAGCGCGATAACTTTTTGGCTCAACTAAAAAAGGCCGACAAAACAATCGCCAAACTGCGCAAAGAAGTCAACACCCCAGACCCTAGCATCAATGCGGATATTGCTGAACAAAACCGCGAAATCATTTGACTGAATCAAGAGCGTCGTAAAATGTCCGATCGTCTTACTGCAGCAGAGGCGGAATCTAAATCTTCAGCCGAACAAGAGGCCAAATTCAAGGCCGAAGCCCAATCCTACAGGAAGGATTACAACGAATTAATAGCAGATTATTATGATATCGAAGACCAGTATTACCGTCTGCACAATCTCTTCAAATCCAGCATTAAAGAGGTTTTCCGCGCCATGACCGAGCTGCGCGAACCTAGACTACGCCCGAAAGCTCCAGATGGATGCCTCAACTGTGGAGTCTCTGGCCACAGCTACCGCTCGTGCGCAAAGGAATATACGGGTCTCTTCTGCCAAATTTGTTCTCACCCAGACTTCTCGACAGATGACTGTCCATGGTCGCACTATTCAGAATTGCCTAAACAACTACCTGACCACAAGCGATGCAAGTGCTGCTGGCGTCCGCGCAACATGCCGGACCCGAACTGCTACGATTGTCGCAAACGTATGATACAAGAAAACATCGCGCTGCGCAACCAACTTGCCATCGAATTGGAGATTAAACACTCACTTCCTCCGGCATTACCTAGGGAACCAAGCAAAAACGATGACAATCCCTCACCACAAGAAGAAGAAGGACTGACGCAGAATACTTGTGTTCAAGAAGCCCTGCTCCTCGGTGCCGAAGCGTTACAAAAATTGTCCCCACACGCTTCAGACGTCGCCAACGCTACCCTTTGGCAAAGCTTAGCTCAAGCCTATAGCCTCGTCGTTGATAAGGACGACACTCTTCAAGAAGAAGACGAAGAAGACGAGAAGAAGTGATCCTCTTTAGTGCGTGTCCATCCTTATAAACTATTTTTATTTTTGATTATTTTATGCAGTTGCATAAGCCTTTATTATTTTATTACTTATTAAATTTAATATCTAAGTTACAAAAAAAAAATTTCTTTCGTTTCTCAACGACTATTTCATTTATGATTTCAAGCGCCGTTGCGCATTAGAATTATATTCTATTTTCTTAAATTCTTTTTGTTAACTAAAATTCAAGGTATTATTACGCCAACAGTATTCAGCGAACAACATTACATTGTATCGCGCGGAAAAATTCCAAAGAATAATTTTAGGTTAACCTACCAAAGGAAGGTCAAAGTGCCTTTATAATTGTCTACCTCATCGCTAAGACTTATTGAAAATAAGTATACTCTTATAAACTAAGTGAATAATAAATTCAGTCTAAATTAATACTATCTAGTTAATCATACCAGCTATTATTTTACGATTGATTATTAGGATGAGCAGTGAGACATCAGTGATAAAATAATTCTAAATCCTTTTTCCTTCTTTTCTATAGTTTATTTGAATTTTATAATGATATTATTATTAATAATTATTGATTACTTTCTTTTATGTTTCTTTTAACTTTAAACTTCTAAATTGTTTTTCTTACTAGCCAAGATTTCATAGAATGGAGAAATTTAGCAAACTAGACTAATTCAGAGCGCTAGTAACGATTTAGAAAGGGGGAATTGTAACGATCATAATCATTCCTGTATTATCAATCGTTACAATCGCTCAGATTATCATTGTTAATTTGATATTAGTTAGTAAGAGCTTATTTGAATTCGCGCCCTAGCGCCAAATTTTGTCACCAGGCGCCGCACGCGCCGGAATTTGCAGACGACAAAAGCACATGTTGCTTTTGCCGGTTGAAGCACCTCAGATTGGTGTGAACCACGTTTTGATACATAGCCTCTGCGCTTATACAATTTGTAATTGAATAATCAAAGTTTAATAAATATTGTAAGTGTGTTTCTAAATTGCGCTATTATTTGTTACTGTTTCCATTATCATCTACAAAACTCAGCGCAGATTGCAGTGCCGATCAAGAAGGAAATACAAGTAAGTTTGTTAAATCTCTCTACATACTTGGCTCGACAATGAAAAGGAGGAAGGAAATATTCTTGTAAGTGTATAGTTATTCGGCTGATTTATTGTGTCACCCCGTTTAAGTCCTACCCACGTCTTATTAATTTAACAAAATTAAATTCTTAAATAGGCTGCCACAAGCTACACGTTTAACGATATCGACAGCGCTACAGGACTTAGTCATAAACCGTTAAAAATCACCTAAAGTTTTGATAACGGTACTGAATTCAGTAATAATAACATGATAGCCCTAGCGACAAAAATAGGATTTCGTCATATGACCACCCCACCTTACCGACCTCAGGCCGATCCTGTCAAGCGAGTAAACGGTGTAGTACGAACTATGATAATTGCGTTTGTAGAGAAAAACCACCGAGAATGGGACTTACACCTCCCAGAATTTCGTTTTGCACACAATACAGCATATCACTCCTCGATACAAAGTACACCATCTTTTCTTAACTTCGGACGCGAACCTACAGCCGCGATATTCCTACGCCGAGGACTAGAAAGAGATATGGACATTGTTCATCAATCTTTATTAGCTTGGTCAAAACGGATGCATAGTGATGCATTCGATCGACACGATACAAAAAACGATGGATATTTGTTCTTATATTATGTCAAAAAAACGATAGGAGAATAAGTCTTTTGTTTTTCGAACGATATTATCGTTATTCGACCGAAAGTTCCGAGATTCTCGGAATTTTTTATTTCGACATTATTTTTAAAACAATCAAAACAAAATTCTTTATCAAATACATTCAAATAAATAATAGTTTCTTGATGTTTAATAGAATAGTTGACTTCTTTTTTTTAGTTAATTTTTACAATTTTATTTTGAATTAAAAATTGATAATAATTAATGTCGACTTAATTTAATAAAATTAAAACTCACATTTAGTTAACCTCCCTACGGTTTAACCCGACTATACTCGTGGTGTATCTTTTATTTATTTATTTAAAAAAATTTAATTCGAGAGTCACATAAATAAAGTACCAAGTGTAACTTGAAACTAAAGAGTTGTATTTAATATCAAAATAAAAATGAAATAGTCAAAATTAATTTTAACAAAGTTATAAATTTACTTCCTGCAAAAATGAATTTTTTACAATTTACTGTTCAAAAATGTCTACAATCTACATTTTTTAACCGATTTAAGTGTTCTTTGTTTGAAATTAAATCCCTCGAAACCGATTTTTGAGATAATAATTATTTCTGATTTTTTATTTTAATCAAAGTTAACAAATTAATTTTTTTTTTAAAAAGGATGTTCATTTTTTTATTTCGTTACTGCACATGATCTAAACATAAAATGATTTATTTAAATTGTTATAACCAATATTAAATAATAACAAATAGCTAACTTTGATTCCTTTCCACTAAAAAATGTTTTTTTCCACATTTTCTTTTTAATTTAAGTTTATTACAAGAATATATGTCCTTTTTGTTTAAAAAGTAGCTTATTTAAATCGTTATAAACAATAATAATTAACAAATAGATAACTGATTCATTTCCACTAAAAACGGTTTTTCCACATTTTCTTTTTAATTTAATTTCATTACAAGAATATATATCCTTTTTGTTTGAAAAGTAATTTATTTACATTGTTTTAAACAATATTAATTAACAAATAGATAACTATGATTTTACTTCACTAAAAAAGGTTTTATTTCTACATTTTCCTTTTAATTTGTTTAAGGGGACCGTACATAACTTTTGCTTGTTTTTTCAACATTTATTTTTTCATAGTAAAATGTATCGAAACACTGGGCTCTTTTCACACATATTAACACACATATTGAGGATTAAGCAAAAAATATTTGTTTATTTATTCTGCCCTTCATGGCGCCAAAATGGCGGCTGAAGTGATTGTCCGGAGTTTTCGTAGAATTGTCTCAATTTTCTTATGTCATTGTAGAATAAATTTTTTTCTCTAATGAAAACCGCGATTATCGTTTGATGTCGATCGATATTTCAGTACGATACGATATATAAAAAACAAATGAATGAACGATATTTACTTTTTTAACATTTTTTTAAAATGATCAATATGAAGTGAGATAATTAAAAATCTCGTATCGTTATGCATCACTACGGATGCAACAGTTGAACGAATTGCGTAATAGTATAGTCCACGCTCTAGACAGTACCTTCCAGAAACAATCACACTACTACAACCACAAGCGACGCGATTAGAGATACGAAATCGGCGATGTAGTATAGAAAAAACAACGCGTATTCTCGTCCGCAGACAGACATTTTATTGCGGAATTAGCAGATGCGTTTCACGGCCCATTTATCATTACCAAACGCATATCAAATGTAGTTTATGTTCTATAGGATCTACAAGGGCAATCAATGGAAAAGTTTTCAGTACAAGACTTAAAACCTTACCATGCACCTCTCCAAGGTAATTGGAAGACAACGGAGATTTAGGAGAGGAATGGGATAGAGAAAACGGAGATTGGCCTATAAAGAAAAACGTGCAGGAAGTAGCCTCACTACCCCAGGGTCAACACGAACAGGTACCACGAATTCCGACCCTACCACCAGAGCCTGATGTCGACAGACTAGGTGATATCCCAGGCCCACCACAAGATGTGGAAGTGAGGTTGGAAAAGGACCAATTCTGGGACCCAATTCAACCATTCCTACCCGCGTTGGCATGGCTGGAACAATACAGGCCAGGATTGGTCCAATCACTCCAGGAAAAGGTGCTCCAATGCAGCCACAGATATAACCAGAAATGTCCGATTCGATGGAGAATAAATCTGGCAGGAAGATCAGCCCTGTCATGTGAAATACAGGATTGGCCGCTGACATGACAGTCAACTATGGACCAAGCGAGCCAATACACCCAAGCAACCTATCGAAAAGACCAGTCGGTGGACCGAAGAAGATTCTTCAAGCCACCAATCAGAGCAGTACATTCGACCCAGGAGGCGAAAATTCTGGAGGAAGCCGTATGGGAAACTGAAGGAAACTGGTAACAGTCGACCACCCGAACCCACGTGCTTCATAAACGCCAGAGGTGATCCTAGACCTATAACGAGAACCAGGTCCAACACCGGGATCAAAACCAGGCCTATCACGGGAAACACCCCAGCTCCAGTTCCAACCACTCGATGTCTTCTGGAATTGCCAGAGACCTGGTCGAAGTTTCAGCAGGTGTCCTGAGCCGGATTTAAACTGGAAATTAATTTATTGTTATCTATCACATTGAACTGTTGCACATTTTGGTGGGTTAAATTTTCTCAAAAAAATCAAAGTTGGTCATGGGTCTTTTTAATTTTTGTAAAACTTGGTATAAAGGTAGTGTTTTATGACAGAAGATTTTAGGAAAAAAAGATTTTTAAAAATTTTCAAAATTGTGGATTTTACCGGGCATTAAATATTAAAGCACATTTTTTTGAAAAACGAATAACTTTTATCCATTTAGTTAGATTTTGTTAATATTTTAGGTAATAATAGTTGATTATATAACAATTTAAAGTGCAATATTAAAGAAAAAAATCCAAAATTTGCCCGGAAAAAAATTCAAAAAAAATTTTGATTTCATTTTTTCGGGCATAAGCACCCCTTTGATTTGTTTGTAACTATAATATTTGGATTTGTTATCTTCTCCAGAATTTTTTGCAAAAAAAAATCCCTGAAGACTTTAAAACTAAGTACTCATTCATAGTTCTAAATACTGTGAAAATATTAGCCCGATCTAACAACTTGCAATTTTTACATTGGTACACTTGAGAAAATTTGTCCCTTATATATTACATACACATTTTGAGATTAAAAATGGTTTAAAAACAAATTTATAATTGCAAAACTTGATTTTTAAACCTTCCTTGTTTACTAAAAATTAACAAAAACATATTAGAATGCGAAAATTCACGCTTAAAATCGTTTGGTGCACATCTCAGGCGTGTTTACGCGAGATCGATATCTGTGCACCTCGAGACAAAAAATTCGATATTTTGGTTAGTTTTAAAGTCTCCAGGGATTTTTTTTTGCAAAAAATGCTGGAGAAGATAACGAATCCAAATATTATAGTTACAAAAAAATCGAAGGGGTGCTTATGCCCGAAAAAATGAAATCAAAATTTTTTTTGACTTTTTTTCCGGGCAAATTTTGGATTTTTTTTTCTTTAATATTGCACTTTAAATTGTTATATAATTAACTATTATTACCTAAAATATAAACAAAATTTAACTAAATGGATAAAAGTTATTCGTTTTTCAAAAAAATGTGCTTTAATATTTAATGCCTGGTAAAATCCACAATTTTGAAAATTTAAAAAAATTTTTTTTTCCTAAAATCTTCTGTCATAAAACACTATCTTTATACCAAGTTTCACAAAAATTGAAAGACCCATGACCAACTTTGATTTTTTTGAGAAAATTTGACCCTGGTGTACATGCAAAATTTTATCAGCATAAAAACCACAAAAAGCTTTGCATAAACGATGTATACAAATGTCAAAACATTGTCATAACCTCACTTTTTAGTTCTATTCGACTATTCCTCGCGTTCGCGTTCCTTGCATTTTACGAACGATCACGAGTGCTTCCGATTATACTTCGGCTTGGCCATTGCATTTTACATATGTGTGCAAGCTCACCGATTTAGGCAATATATATAGCCAACCACCTAAGCTTGGGACTTTTAGCCGCGAGGGGGCAGACTTTTAAAGGAAGGAGCGATTTGCATTACGTGCGTACTCTCAGTTTATCTCTGGTTCAGATAAGACCACACAACTTTTAAATCCAATACCAAGTACTTCGTCTCAGAGACTGGAATTAAATTAAACAAAGTGTATAATAGCGATGGATGCTAAATTAATAATAGTCGTGGGGACATAGGGCCGAATTATTAATAAAAAAATTATAAAGGGATTACAAAGGGACAATAATAATGATGAAAATTATAGTGAAATATAGTGAATTATTAGTGGAAATTATCATACTTCCTAAGGCAACAAAATCCAAATTTTTGGAACAAAATTATTATTATGAAGTCGGGACTCAGCAGTAGGTATTTCCTAAGACAACAAAATCCAAATTTTTGGAACAAAATTATTATTATGAGTTGGGACTTGTTACAGCCGAACTCCGTAACTTTTATATTATAAACGATTATTTATAATACTTTAAATATCAAACTACACACAACACAATATTTTGTTAACACGTTATAAAACGCTTACACGAAAATAACCCTATGTAATCTCACAAAAAGGACATTCACTCTTTCGAATATTTTAATCCAGGACATTTTTAATGACATAGAAATTCTAATTCTATATAAATATAAGATTTAATTGAATTTAACATTCCTTTGGGTTTCGCAATTATTGGTGTGAACAGAACCTAAGAAATATAGTACAGTATTTCTCAACAAATTCCTCTTCATTGACAAACAGCTTATTGACCTTTTTGAGAAACTGTTAGAATAAATTGCCCAATATAAGGAGTGGTGCATCCAAGTCACTGAACTCGGATCACACCATTGCCTAAATCTGCAAGGTTGCAGAAATTGGCTTGACAACAGTCAAGTGCAATGAACTTAATTTATGATTTCCCCCACTAAATCGTCTTTCAATAAAATTGATTGACACCGGGAAATCGAGGCAGTTTAGTCCAGGTCGTAGTTACCTGTAGTTGTAGCCGGCAGTTTAGGCCTGGCAATTCTAAGTCCGGCAATTAGCCGTGTTAATCGTATTGAAAGTCTAACGGTTGAATAAAAAGTTTGTTTAAAGAAAATGAATTTAATTGAGAATAAAAGAAAATAAATAAAGAGTAAACAAAGGTTGATTTTTAAAAGAATATATCGAAATAAAGAATACAATAAAGTGACAAGTGAAAAATAATTTAAAAAAGTAAAGAATTAAAAGATATTGAAAATAAAGTGAAAAAGAAATAAAAATAAAGAATTTGTAAAAGAGCTAAAGATTAAAAGAAAGAATTGAAATAGTATTAATGAAATAAAGCGAATTTAAAAAAAGAATAAACGTAAAGAATTAAATGATTGTATTTAAAAATCTAGCATCAGCAGAAATAAACCAAGCATATCTTAAAAAAGAATATTGATTTTTGAAATACTTTTAAAGACAGCCTTTATTTACGGGGTTTGAGTCTTCAAATTCGCGCGAGCCAAGGAATATTAAATTGGAAAACGAAATATCAATCTAGTGAACCTAGATCAGGTATTTCCTCGTTTTTTTAAATAAACAACCTAAATTCTGTAATACTAAAAGAACAGAATAAGTCATTGGAATAACATTTCAAAGGATTGAATTACCAGACAGTGAGTATAGAAATCTTACTCATCACTACACACACATACTATTCTTTCATACACAAGTATAGAATTACTCTTTACTCACACTAATTTAGAATTACTTGTATTAGGGATTTCTTTGGGTAAAATATATCTTATTTGTTTAATCTTATTTTTGCTTATAATTTAATGATTCCTAAAACTAACCTATCTTCTCTAAATTTAAGGAGTAGGGTTCTCAACCTCTTAGTTGAATCAATAACTAAGTAGAGGGGGAATCTACTACCTTTACAATTTCTTTGTCCGAAGGACACGTTAAGTTAAAGTTTTTTTTAAAAATTGATATTATTAAATTAATAAATTTAATTTTTCAAATTCGACTTTAACAGGACTCAACAGTAGGTAATTCCTAAGACAACAAAATCCAAATTTTCGGAAAAAAATTATTTTGAATCATGGGATCCTATCACGAGTCATTACAATGTGACAATGTGGATTTAACACTTATAATTTTATTGTCAGGAAAAATTTTGCTACACAGGGAGTGTTCTCCCCCCTCATCAAAATTAAAATACATAGTGAACGAACGGTGAATATGGTAAAAGTCAGTAATAATAAATTAGTGTCGAGTGAATATTAAGTAAAATTTAGTGAATAATAAGTTAATATTAAATGAATATTTAATTAATAAGAAGTGAGTATTTAGTGAAAATTAGGTGAGTATTGAGTGAATCTTAAGTTAATAATAAATGATAGTGTTTAGTGAAAATTAAGTGAATATTGAGTGAATATTAAGTTAATAATAAGTGAGTGTTTAGTGAAAAATAAGTGAATCTTGAGTGAATATTAAGTGAATAATTAGTGAAAAATATGAGTGAGTGAGGAATGCCCGAAAAACCAAAAAACCTAGCATTAGTCTTATCGGTGTCGTCGGTACGGATGATGTTGATCCCGTGGAATGTTGGTCCCGTATTTCGGGACGTATGGTCCCATCGCCTCCCACTCTACACCGCATTTCGGGCAGGTCCTTGCGGTGTACCCTCGTCGGCCGCACATCTGTCAGAACCTGGTTCTCGGCTCAGGACACCTGCTAAAGCTGTGACCAGGTCTCTGGCAATTCCAGCATAGACATCGAGGGGTTATTTATTTATTTATTAAAAATAAGTCCCTAGGGCTTAAAACCCTTCAAGAAGCAATATACAAAATTTTAATTACAAAAGTAACTTAAAAGTATATAAAACTACATAACAATATGATAAAACTAATAAAATCTAACAGAATATGATAACCATATTGTGAAAAATGCACGCATAATCTAATACAAGAAAAGCTCAAAAAAAGAAAAGCAATATATTATGGTTAACTGAAAAAAAGAAAGAACTACTATAATTTACCAGTGGGTAATATAAAAAAATTCTCCATTTTTTTGGAATAGAAAATTAAAGAACAGCTTTTTGAACGTAAATTGACTTGGTGCATCTCTAATATTAACCGGAAGTTTATTCCAAAGTCTTGCACCTCCTACAATAAAAGATTTTTGCATCTTACTAGTGCGATGAAAAGGAACTATTAAACAATTTTTTCTTTATCGAAGCCTGGAATAATTATTTTTATTTAGATCTTTGAAATTAAAAAAGGTGTATAGGTATGAAGGCATTCTGCTGCTAAAAATAGAATATATCAAATTGCCAATAAAAAGTTGTCTTATAGAAGCAACATTTAAAACCCCCGCCCTTATTCTATATTGTGTTATATACTCAGAATTAGGTATATTAAAAATAAAGCGGATGCAGGCATTCAATGATCGCTCCAACTTAACATTAAGCTCATCAGTGATATCCTCATATACATGACAGCAATAATAAAAAGGGAAGAATTAGCTATTTAACTAATAATAAGATGGTTACAATCATATTGCCTTAGTAATAACAAAAATAAACCTGTTATAAAACTTTAAAATTATACAGCAAACAATAATAAACCTGAATCTTCGAAAAATGAGAATGTAAACTGAAGATAAGTCATAAACCTCACTAAAGTAATATTGCATACCAGAGTATAAGAGAAAAAGATTTATGCAACAGTGTGGTATTTCTCTATTGTTATTATTTAAGTTTTTCGACATCATCCAAATTAAAAAGCTGCATTCGAAGTGATCCTTCTTCCCTTCTATAATAGATTTTCCCACCTGCGCTCCAAAGAAATCTTATCTTGTTATTCCTCTTTAGTTCAAAGCTGCAGAATAAATTCGGCGATTCATCGGAGAGAGCGGTTCACGTACGTAGATCGGGTGTTTTTCACTTTCAGGCCAACCAATGGTTACGGTGGTAATATCAGATTTCGCCTTGCGCTTATTAATAAACGAATCTCTTAACAATTGTCTTGATAATTTTAGAATTATTATCGAGGGTCGCTCAGTGTTGCTTAAAGCAGTCTTTTTATGCAAGCGATAAACGTTAGAAATATCAGTAATTGTCAAGGCCAGATCCAATGCCTTGGCTATATCACAGCAAATAGCGATAAGATTTTCATTAATTTTTTGTGGCACACCGTGAATTTCAATAGTATTTTGCAACGCTAATTGTTCTTGGAAATTTAAATCATGTTGAAGTATTTCTGCCTTATACTTAAGTTTTTTGTTTTCAATTGTCAATGCTGTCAACAGATCATCCTGTTTGTTAATGTTATCTTCAAGAGAAGAAATTCTACTGGAATTATTAATAATATCCTGTTTAAGGGATAAAAAAGAATCATTAAGTGACTGATTAAACGATTCTTGTTTAGCTTGAAAGTTCCCAAACATTAGAAAAAGTTTATCTTCAAATTCTTTACCAGCCTTTCTTTGCCCCTGAACAACAGCAGCCTGAATGGCATCAGCGAAAGCATACGAAAGTGTAGAAAATGAAGTAGATTGGGTGTTGTCAGTATTATCGTTAGAAGATTCGACTGATTTTTCTGTCTGCTCCGAAATAGCACTCTTTTGTTTTGAGATGTCACCACTAGATACACATTTGCATTTAGATAAAAAAAAAATAATCGGCACCTTTTTTAAGTTTATCGAATTGTTTTTTTGTGAGATTAATATTCACACATGTAAGATGAGCAAGTGCCTTACATTTACAACAAACTATGAATTCGGATTCACCCCTAACAATCGGCTTGAGACATTTTGTGCAAATTGCCTTTATGGTAAAACAGAAATTAAAAAGCCAAAAAACGAATTTATCACTAAATAAAAAGTCAAAATTGTTATTGATCCATGTAATAGTGTCACTTTAATAACGTGTATTGCGAAAAATACATCAATGAATTTAAAAAAACACTGATTGATTATAAATTTTAAAAACAGAATCAAATGTTTTCAGGAAAGGTAGTACCCAAACACAATATATAAATATATATACTTCGTCGGCCGCACATCCGTCAGAACCTGATTCTCGGCTCAGGACTGGAGCTGGGCTGTTTCCCGTGATGGGCCTGGTTTTGATTCCGGTGTTGGACCTGGTTCTCGTTATGGGTCTGGTATAGGAGCACCTCTGGCGTTTATGAAACACGTGGGTTCGGGTGGTCGACTGTAACCAGTTTCCTTCGGCTTCCCATACGACTTCCTTCAGAATTTCCGCCTCCTGGGTCGAATGTACCGCTCTGATTGGTGGCTTGAAGAATCTTCTTCGGTCCACCGACTAGCCTTTTTGATGAGTCGCTTGAGTGTCTTTTTTAAGGTATTTCATTTTTCAAAATTAATTTTTTTTCTTTTGTTTTACTTTTGAATTATATGTAGTGTAGTATTGATTTAAAGTTTTTAAAATCAAGCTAATAGCTTGGTCTTTAATTGTAAATATGTCGGACAATTCTATTGTTAGCGATCATTTTTACGATGATTTGGGAAATTTATCATCTGATGAATCAGAGGAATCTTGTGATAGAGCAGATAATGATTTTGACTTTTTGTCTGACGAAGATGAAGAAGAACCTTTGTTAAAGGATTGGAAGCAAGTGCTACCAAATAAACCTATAAATGCTTCTCGGTTTTCATTCACGGCTCATCCTGGTATCACGGTTGAAGTAGATGCATCTTGGCAAGAGCTAGATTTTTAAAAATTATTTCTTGATAAAGAAGTCATTAATTTAATTGTCATCGAAACAAACCGGTACGCTGCGCTTCACAAAAAGAAAGACTGGAAACCAGACGCCGTTGATGAATTTTGGGTCTTTTTAGCAATTCTCGTTTATCAAGGAATAATTCTTAAACCGAAACAGCGATGGTACTGGTCGAAAAATAAACTTATTGAGACTCCATTTATCCATAGTTTGATGAATTCACAGCGGTTCGAAGAAATTTTAAAGTTTCTACACTTCTCAAACAATGAAACTTATGATGCTGCAACTCATCCCAATCTTAAGCTAAAAAAATTTGGGAAGTGTATGAAATTTTAAATAGAAATTTCGAAAAATTGTACATTCCCGAACGTGATGTAAGCATAGACAAAAGTTTTATGGCATTCAAAGGTAAACTCAGTTGGAAGCATTTTATTCCCACAAAGCGTGCCAGATTCGGTTTGAAGTTTTTTATGATGTGTGAAAGTGAGTCTAGTTACATTCTAAAAACAATTTTTTACACAGGCACAACAACCGAAAAAAATGAACAAAATTGCTCAATAACAACATCGATTGTGCTAAAACTGTGCGAAAATTTGTTGAACAAAGGATATTGCCTAGTCATAGACAACTTTTATAATTCTCCTGAATTATATGATTTGTTGTTGGCCCACAAAACAGACGCATACGAAACACTAAGATGCTATAGAAAGGTTTGCCAGATGGGTTGCGAAAAACGAAGTTAAAAAAAAGATGAAGCAGTTTGCTGGGCTAAAGAGGACATGGTTGTGATGAAATGGTGTGACAAAAAAGAAATATCGTTTATAAGCACTTGTCACGATGTTACTTTTTAAGAAACAACATTAAAATTTAGTCGAAAAAAATTAAATCCAACGATTGCTGGCGACTACAACCAAACAATGGAAGGGGTCGATAAAGCTGACCAACAAATGACCAGTTACTCTATTATGAGAGCTCAGCAAAAAAAATATTATAAAAAACTGTTCAGGTATTTAGTTGATCAGTGTTTGCTGAACTCTTATACATATATTAAATAAGAAATATCAAAACAGAGCTTAAGAACATGTAAGCTTTATAATGCAGATTGTTATACAAATCGTTCAAAAGCATGGAATTAATCTACCTAAAAAAGCAATTGGGCGACCTAGAATTAAAAAAAGTTGTCGGATGTCGGATTATGCGTCATCCCTTGTTTTGAAATTTATCACACAAAGGAAGATTTTTAAAAAATTTTAAGTAGAGGAAAAGAAAAATTTAAGTGTGATTATCTATTTCAAAAAAAGAAAGTGAGAGAACTTTTAAAAATTATAAAATCCAAAGAATATACAAAACGTAAAAAAAATTTAAAAAAGAAAAAAAAATTTTAAATTATAAAATCCAAAAAAAATATAAAACTTAAAAAATGTAAAAAAAGTGATGTAAATAGTAATTAGGAGCCTCCACGTGGCACAAAAAAAATTTTTAAACAAAAAAAACAAAAAAAAATTTTAAATTATAAAATCCAAAAAAATATAAAACTTAAAAAAAGTAAAAAAAGGGATGTAAATAGTAATTAGGAGCCTCCACGTGGCAGACGACAGGGAGTAAAAGTCATTCACTTGTTCGACTTGTATAAAAATGGCGGCCTTTTTTCCCATGAGTAAAAATAACGCATGGGATTAGCTGTTTTTTTGCCCATGGGAAAAAAAGGTCGCCATTTTCATTCAAGTGGACAAATGACTGGCTTTTAGTTCCTGTCGGCTGCTATCTAAAAGCGCCTATTTTGTGCCTGAGGTATGAAAAAATAATTAAAACTACGTAAAACTATATTAAATGTAACGTAAAGAATATTTTAAATTTAATTTCATGTTCGTAATCAGCGACTTCAAAAAACCCCAATGCTAATTTTCATAAAAATACAACAATTTTTAAAAATCCATGTCACAGTAAATCAATTTTGAATTATCAAAAACTGACTTCAGATTCGTAATCAGCGACCCCAAAAACCCCTAAATACCAAGTATTATGTAAATCCAACAATTTTTTAAAAATTAGTCCTCCATGTTGGATCCGACATTTTGAATTTTCAAAAACTGACTTCAGATTCGTAATCAGCGACCCCAAAAACTCTTAGATACTAAGTTTTATAAAAATCCAACAATTTTTGAAAAAAGTCATCTGCCATAAATTCGGCCTCGAGAAATCTCTTTTAAATTTAATAATCTTTCATAATTGAAGGAAGTGAATTTATCATTCGGTGATTAAATATTAAATTTAAAAGAAGTTAACAATTTTCCCGAATCAATCTACACAAATAAATTAAATATCTTAAATAAATCTCGATAAGCTCATGGGCTTCAATGTATCGACAGCACAGCTGCCCTAATACAGAAACCTGCTTAATTTGAAAAATATTTTCGAAATTAATTATTAATTTTTAAATTATCAAAGAACTCAGAAAAAAACAGTAGCATGGTGGGATACGAGCCCACCACCTTTCTATTGCCGGTAGACTGCTGTGACCACTGAGCTACATGCACTCCGAGACTCTCCGAGTTCCTTGAAATATACTATCCTTGAAATATTTCAAGGAACTCGGAGAGTCTCGGGGTGCATGTAGCTCAGTGGTTAGAGCAGTCTACAGGCAATAGAAAGGTCGTGGGCTCGTATCCCACCATGCTACGTTTTTTCTGAGTTCTTTGATAATTTTGAAATTATTAATTAATTTCGAAAATATTTTTTAAATTAAGCAGGTTTCTGTATTAGGGCAGCTGTGCTGTCGATACATTGAAGCCCATGAGCTTATCAAGATTTATTTAAGATATTTAATTTATTTGTGTAGATTGATTCGAGAAAATTGTTAACTTCTTTCAAATTTAATAATTAATAATCTTTCATTTACAACAAAGTTTAGTAAAATCGGTTAAAAAATTAAGGCTCTAGACTATTATGAACAGTAAATTGCAGTTTGGTCCCACTGTGCCTTGGCTATTTTTTCTTTTATCGCAGCAGCTCAAGAATACAGAAGACAGCTTCAAATTACTCTAAAGGATGGAAATGAAGGAAATATTAATGTAGAAAGTCACTTATATGGTGCAGGCATCGTAGATTAACAGTGGTTTCATTTTTCATGTTTTCACATTACTTAAGTTTAAATGCGTTTTTCTCGAAATGTCGTTTTTCGAAACGGTGGGCTGTCTAGCCAGAACAGATTTGCTGTGCATAGAAACGAGACCAACTTCGGCTCCCTCTATAGGCAACAAATTGAAACATTTTTTAAGTATAAATTTATTTTCGTAAACTTGAAAAGTTAATAAATAAAGTACTCGAAACCAAATGTTGTTTATTTTATTCCTGTATCCTAAAAAAAATTCATGAAAAACTGGTTCAAAAGGTACCTCTAAGGTGTCACTCCCCCTTAATATACTATTTTATATATTCTATAAAATGGTTATAATAGTTTAATAATTACACATAAGTTAATAAAAAAGAATGTTGAAAAAATAATATTTTCCAGAATTTTTGATTTTTAAAATACCAATAATTTCATAATTTTTGACCGAATCAGGTTCAAAATAGGTCAATCAGAGCCTTTTTTAATGCTCCACAAGTTTGTAATAATACTTTTAAAGTTACACTACCGTCCGTGAGTATCAGGACGCCCCTTTTTTCATGAGTGAAAAAATGCTTAAAACGTAGAAAATAAGAATGACAAAAATTTTTCGTATTTTATTCCTGAAAGCTAATGAAATTATGAAATTATTTTGTTGAAAAAGTGTCAATCTGTTTTTCAAAATTTTTTTATCCGACTTTCACAGTTTCAAATTTTTTTGGAATAATTTATATCACAATACCATTAATTAATTTAGATTCTACATTGAATAGAGATTGAAACAAGACCTAGAACGCTAAAAAAAGTTGATTAGTTTTAGAGAAATTAAAAAATTACGAAAAGCATGCAAAATCCAGTATTTTTTCTGTATCTGACAGAATAGTCAACGAAAATTCTTCGATCAGGTGTCAGTCTTTTCATAATTTCATTAGCTTTCAGAAAAAAATACGAAAAATTTTTGTCATTCTTATTTTCTAAGTTTTAAACATTTTTCCACTCATGAATAAAGGGGCGTCCTGATACTCACAGACAGTATTGTACTTTTATATTTTTCAACAAAATTTTCAAAAAAGTTTTATTTTCGAAAAATTTAGATTTTTAAAAGTTTAATATCTCTGGCTAATATAGACAAAAAATGTTCAATGAACGCTCAAAAGATACGTCTGAAAAAACTCTACAAAACTAAAGAAAAACATTTATAGGTGTCCTAACATTTTTTTAAGTTATGGCCAAAAAACTTTTTTTACAAAATGAAAAATTCAAAAAAAAATATAGTTTTTTTTTTATTGTTTATACTCCTGCCCTATTGGCCTTACGCACTTCGACAAGAGTCCCCGAGAAATACTTTTTTGGATTAAGCATAACCATTTTACTTAGAAATTTTCTATATATTAACCTAATTTGCGTCTACAGCCGACTTTATTAGGAGTACTCGCATTTACCTGAACCACCCGTCAATGGGTTTTCTCGCCAGAGAAGAGGGAAACTGTAGAAAACCTCTCCTGAGTACAACTGGTTTTTCGACAGTCGAGTTCTAATGGTGTGTACCGGACAATAATCGACGGTGCACATCATTATACCTCGACGTCAAACCTCCCGCTCAGATTGTCTCACGTGCCGGAAGATTGTCAGATTGTCTCACGAGCCAAGTGGGCGCGAACGAAGGATACTTATACCCTTGGTCCTTAAACGACCGCCAATGCGTGAAATCTATCCGACTGAAAAAAAATATAGTTGAACTTTATGAATCAGGCTGAAAATACTCTCCTTTTATGTCCCCGGGGAGACCATTTATTAAAAAAAATTGAGGTCTTTAGCTCTTTTTCGTTCTGAGATATTGAGGCAAATGTAATGTTAGTACACACACATCGGGACATTTTTTTAAAATCCGTTTTTTGGACTTCTGAGATAAAATTACATCAAAAATTTTTTTTATTTATTAATAACATTTATACGGGTAACGCCCATTCGTGCATAAAGTACTAAAAGATTATGTATAATGAATAAAGTTTATAAACATGTCCAAAAATCACAATCGAAAACTTTTGCTAATACAATCCTTCTCCTATGAGGAAGCAAAATTCATTTACTTAGCCCAATTCGAGTTACTCAAGGGTTTTCAAAAAGAGGGCTCGAATATGTCGAACAAAAAATTAAAAAAATTTTGGATGAAAATGATTATCAATGTAATGGAGAATAATTCGACTGAATGGAGAAAATGTTTGCTATCAAATTGGAAATCAAGAAAGGCATAGCGGATGGAAGACGCAGTTGGTGACTGCAAGGGGGTGTAGAAACTCAAGGAACGACTCATGGATGTGATTAATTTTAATCAGTGAATGGTTTCGAGGGTTTACCGAAGGCACAACCACGTTAAAGCAGTAATATGTTTCGGTCGAGAAGTTCAAGTTAGAGTGCACGGGTATATGTATACGTTTGCAAGGGATGGAAACATCCCCCGTGAAACCGCAACGAAAGCTAATGGCAGCCACGAACACCCTTCTATACATTGAAACGTTCTAGAACGATGCGCAAGGAGACTTGAAACTTAAAAGAAGAGGCCATGAGGTCTTAAAACACATAGCTTTTCTGAAAAAAGTCTCCTTTCTCTTCTACCTTTGAAAAACATGCTTTAAGAGATTCCGTATTAAAATTATAAGCAATATAATAATACCATTATAATCCATTCATTCTTCTTAGAAATTCATAATTTTGATTTTAATTATATCTGATAAAAAATAAGCTTCTAGTGTTCGCAAAGTAAATCTCTCTTATAAGTATGTTCAAATTCAGTTTCTTTATAATCGTTTGCGACACATCAAATCAATAATATTCAATTTAGTGTTCGCATAAATATTTTGCATTTATCGGGATATTTCAATACAAGGATATTTAAATACTCTTTAGTTGAATAAAAATTTCATTAAAAATGAAATCTAAAGTTATTAAAACATTTTAAGTTTGGGTACACTACTGGTCAAAAATGAGAGACCAACCATTTTCAGGTGAATAAAAAAATTTTTAACATAAAATTTATGGAAACTAAAATTTTTTTCTTTTTTTTCTTTTAAAGATGATAAAGTTAAGAAAAGGAAAAAATCTTTCGAAAGTTATTTGACTTATATTTTATTCAGATATTGTTAAAAAATCGTCATTTTCAATGATTTACAAAAATTTGAATAACTTAAAATAATGAACGCTTTGTAATGATCTTAGGATTATTTTGAAGGTCATTTCCTACAGTATGAGAATGACGTGTAGCCATTAATGTGTAATTATTTTCTTAAAAAATTGAGTTCGTCAAAGTTAGACAAAAAAATATTCAAGTAATTTGAACCATTTTTTTTCTTTTGTTTTTTTCCAAATTTTTATCCTTGCTTAAAACTTTAAAATTTCAGCATGAGTAGTTGTTATGGATATCAGAGATTGGGGCGCATGATTATTCCCCAAATTTCAATTTCCTAATGTTCAAAACATCGAAATTCTTATCATCGAAACTTCATTTCGCATAATTTTCAGTTTTTTTTCAAATGGAATTTTGGACAAATAAATTTTATGTTAAATGGTATTCGAATAAATGAAAATTATGACAAATAAAATTTCTATTAATTAAAATTTCTTAAAAATAAAATTTCGTAGATTTAAAGGTTATGTCTTATGAGAATTTGAGTAAATGCGTTTTATGTCACTTGATAATTCGAGTAATGAACATTATATGACAAATAAAATTTCGATAAATGAAATTTCTTAAATATGACATTTCGAAGTTTTGAAGGTTATGTCACATGAGAATTCGAGTAAATGCGCTTTATGTCACTTGATAATTCCAGTAAATGAACATTATGACAAATAAAATTTCGATAAATAAAATTTATGTAACATAATATTTCGAAGGTTTGAAAATTATGTCAAATGGCAATTCGGAGGATTAATAATTATGACAAATAGTCATTCGGAAAAACAAAATGTATGTCAAAAAAATTTTCGACATATTAAAAATTAAAAATAATATTAAAAAACAATTCGACTATTTAAATAATAGGATAAAGAATAAATTGATAAATTAAAAATGATGTTGAATGAAATTTCGAAAACTAAAAATTATGCGAAATGAAGTTTCGATGATAAGAATTTCGATGATTTGAACATTAGGAAATTGAAATTTGGGGAATTATCATGCGCCCCTCAGAGATTAAAGAAATATTCGTAAAAAAATTAATGTATGTACGTATATATGACTGTCTGTCACAAAAGCTTTGTACCCCAATCACACAAAAACATGTGAATCAATTTAAGTAAAAGTCGGTAGGATGTTAGTTATTGACTCAAGAAAGGTTTATAAATTTAGATTTAAAAAATTTAAATTAAAACAAAAGATATTCCATTTTTTCGAAAAATCGAAAATTTCCAAATTTTACATTCTTTATGGATTGTTTTTAAACTTTCTATACTTGAGTATTAAATGTTATTTAGTCACATTTTAACATAATTTTGCAAAAAATACTATCCTATAACGAAGATGCAAGTATAAAAATGTTTTTAAAAAATAGAAAATTTACAAATTTCACATTTTTGAATGTAAAAAAATTTCAAAAATTAAAATTTTTTTTCTTTTATTGAACTCAAACTTTTTTATAATAAAAATGTATAAATATTAGCCTCATTTTACTTTCATATATTAACCAAAACTTTTATATTTTATTTTTTAGACCATTTGTATGGACTTCAGAGCTCAATCGCTTTCTTAGCTAAATATCTTTCACAAAAATTTTTTTTTCAAATTTTTAAATTTTTCGTGTCAGTAGGAGGTCTAAACTAACATAGGGTAGAGTAGGCTACATTGAACCAGGTTTTTTCTAAAATCCAAGAACTAATTAAATTTTACAAATTTTGATCAGGTTTTTGCATGAAAATGAAACTAAAGTACTCCTTTAGTTAATACACACGTTACAAACACAAATTGTTATGATTAAATTAATAAAACTTAATTTTTTTCTAACCAGTTACACTTTTCTTATTTTGAAGGATGTGTGTCTACAATGGACCACCTATAATAAAACACTACGATTTACTTCGAAAATAATATTTCCGCTTACACATTGTAAAAAATCTTATTTTCCACTCAAAAAAAAGAAAATTGTTGTTAAATAGTTATTTGTTTATGTAGAATATTAATATATTTCGATGTCAGGTTAGGTAGCAAAAGTGAGAGTTTAAGTTTATCACGTTGACAATTGTGATGAAAGCATGTCTTCCAGTATTTTTCTTACTAGTTAGTAAAGCAGACAACTTTACCACTCTTAAAATTAAAAATATGCTGTAAGTTTGGGTAGTTCAATGATGCCGCAATCACTGTATTCACATGACATTCACAAAAAAATTGTTTATAATTTTATGTAAGATTTAAAATTCTTTATCACATCAGAATATTAAAGTTGACACCCTAAGCGAAATAAATCACAAGTTTACTAATTTTTAAACCTTCCTATTTCAATGAAAAAACGTCATTATATTTCCACAAAATTTTTTGTTTTGTACGTGAAAAACAGTTTTTTTAGTTTTTCTTTATAAATAATAATCCTACGTGCCGGAAACTTTTGGACATAGTCTGTTTCAATAAAACTAACTTATATGTTGAATTAGAAAAAATGTCACTAATTCATTTCTCAGAAAATTGAAGTGGTTCACTGTTGACGCCGGTTCAATGTAGCATACTCTCTTCCAAAATTATCACTTACCTAAAAGAAATTTCAATTTTACCAAAGACTGCCCATGTGGAAAAATTCCTAGGAAAGTGCTCCTTGGAATTTCCGCCGGAATTCTTACAGGAATTTCCGACGGAATTCCGTCGGAACCCAATAGGAGTTCCGATAGAATTCCGATGAAAATTCCGTCGGAATTCCGATGGTTAAAAAAAATTTTTTTTTAGTGCAAGAAATCATTTTCGCAAGTTCTTGCTAGTAATGCCATGTAAAATAGTTCCAGGAAGAAAAAAAAATTTTTTAAGATAAAGAAAAGTGTCACTTATTTTTTTATTATAAATTAAATTAAAAAACATTGAACAATTAATAAAAGTGTAAAAAGCATCATTGATAGTTTAGACTGTTATTCAAAATTAATCAATTTATCATTATTTCGAAAAAATAATTTAGTTAAAATATGTTTAAAAATTTTGTTTATCAAATAACCTAATTTTATTATGTTTATCAATTAATTACGATTCAGTGAAAATAATAAAATAAATAAATACTCACGGAATATAAAGTATTTGCGATAAACTTCTAAATATTTTCTTAACACTTTTTTGTATTTTTTCAGGTTAAAACATGTAATTTGTTTTCAACTAAAAGTTGTCTCATCACTTCAACATTGAAAACTTGCGTACATTAATTTTTTATATATTTAAATGTTTATTAATTATATTCATATATTTATATATTTAGTAATAACATAAAGAATCGAATTTTTCCATTCTGTACAAAAAGTGTTATCATCATTTGAAAATTTGCAAAGCATCAAAGTGACAATTTGTAATCAAGAATATTTTCTGTTTATTGGTTAACAAAATAAAAAGTATTACTAAATTTAGAAGTTAATCGCAAGTACTTTTTGTTCTGTGAATTTTTATTAAATTTATTATTCTCACTTTTTTGCAATTATTTGATAAAATTATCAACAATAGGTTATTTGAGAAACATAATTTCAAAGCATATTTTGACTACTATTTTAATTTTTTTGACAGTTTAATTATTAAATAATGATAAATTAATTAATTTTGAATAAAAGTTAATGGGTTTTTACACCTTTATTGAATTTTCAATTTTTCTAATTTAATTTCTAATTTAAAAAAATGACAGTTTTCCGTATCATAAAAAATATTTTTTTTACTCACAGGAATTTCTCGGAAACATTTTCTCATGGATAGTGAAAATTATTGCTTTATCTAAATGGTCAAAATCGCGAAGAACGAAACTTTTGTAACGTAACAGTCTTTTTAAAACGTTTATAACTTTTAATTGATATCACTGTAAAAAGAAGTGTGTTACTGGAATGCACTTCAAGTGCATAAATTTGTCCCAGTTCTGAACACACTTTGAGTGAATTATTCTCATGCACTTTGACGTCAAAGTGTGTAATTCTTATGCATTTTATATTTTATGCACTTCAAAGTGCATAAGAATTACACACTTTGACGTCAAAGTGCATGAGAATAATGCACTCAAAATGTGTTCAGAACTGGGACAAATTTATGCACTTGAAGTGCATTCCAGTAACACACTTCTTTTTACAGTGTAAATACAAAAAATTTATATTCCTACACGGAAAAAATTTTGGTGCACCGTTTGTACGTTAAAGTACATCCGTTGTGTTAGTAGCCGATTCAAATTTTATCCCTTAAACCGAGACATATTTCATCCCTGTTTCGGTGCGTCAGTCGTGTTAATGCTGCGCAAGCGTTGAACTTTGAATGGAGTCTAACATTTGTCTCCAAATCTGGGACCAGTGCTATATTGTACATGCGCTGTCGCGTATATGATTTTGTTGAAAAAATGGCATTATTATTATCTTATAAAGATAATAATTACAGTGTAGGCATTTAAAACATATGTAGACAAAAAAACATATTTTTACTATTTTTTTAAAGAACTACTTTGTTTTATTTTAACCTTATTTTTTAAACATTTCAAAAATTTTATTTTTATACTAATTCTTATTTAACAAAATAATTTTTTTTTTAATTTAAAAAATTTTTCAGAAATAATTTACAATTTTAATAACAATAATTTAAATAAAATTATATACACTGCAAAAAGAAGTATCTTAATTAAGATGTTTTGGTATAGTCATTTCTAAGATGTTATGGTAGTCACTTTTTAGTCATTTAAAATATCTTAATTTAAGATGTTAAAAGCATCTTCATACACATTTTCAGCATATTTTTTGGGAAAAAAGTTTTGAGGTTAACTATGGGCTTATATGTAAAACATTTTATGCATCTTAGGTTTTAGTAACTTAAATTTTTTTCGCATCTTACAATTCACAAGTAACCTATAGCTAAACATCTTATTGAGACAGAAACATCTTAATTTAAGATACTTTAAAAAACTTACAGGAAGTATCTTACTTTTTTAAGATAGAAGAAATAAGGCGTATAAAGCATCTTAAAAATCAGTAAGATACTTTAGAAAACATCTTATTTTAAAATGTAAGATACCATTTTTCCATCTTACATCTTATTTTAAGATATCAAATAAGATACTTATTTTTGCAGTGTAATTTAATAATAATAATATAATACTAAAAATTTTCATAATAATAATTTTATAAAGTTATTTATATATATTTTCGTCTTTTGGATTAATTTAAATAATAATTTGAATTTATAATATTAATTAATCAATTGAAGCGTTTTGTGCAGAAACCGCATAAGTCCATTTTTTTCGAAAATCACTTTTTTATTGAAAATTAATCTTTAAATGAAGCTTTTCAATCTGGTAAAATATTACATAAGTGACTAAACTCTAAACCCTTAAAAAAAATAATAAAAAAAACATTTTGTGCAGAAACAGCACAAGTCCATGATAAGTTTTATATTTATTTGTGATATTCTTGACGTATTTTAATAATTTATATTAAACAGTTTATATTATAAATAAAAACACTCATGGGAAGCAAAAAGTGACAGTGGTGACTGAATTATTTTAAAATTAGAAAATATTGTAAATTGGTTAAATTTATTCTTAAAACAATTTTATTATTAATAAAATGTTACTAAAAATTATCCAAATTTAATATTTTAAATAAATGTTATTAAATATTTTATAAAACTTTGATATTTAACTAGATTTAATAAATTTTCTGTGTTTTTCATTTCATTTTGTGCAGAAACAGCATAAGTCCAAATGTTAATTTATTTTTTTATTTTTTATATTAAGTAGATAATTAATTAATCATATTGGATTTTTTAACTTATAGGTTAGTAGAATATAATGCAAAAAGCCGAATTAAAAAAAATCTTAACATTTACGAGAAAAACAGTTTTTATTGATTCCTGAACAATTTCGAATTATGGACTTATGCTGTTTCTGCACAAAACGCTTCAATTATAAAATTAATATACACGGTTATTTTAAATCCTTAAAAGAATTTCTTCACAAAATCCAATAACTGAGATTCTAAATTGTAGTTATTTTCTTGATTCACTGCATTTGTCTCTGTTAACGTTCAAGTGTTGTCTTCAACATTAGGGACAATATACGTCCCTGTTTTCGGCGCATATGACGCATGGAATCCGGGATATCATTTACATCTGAACGTTAGTACAACAGGTGTACTATAGGCAGCGCAACCGGTGGACCGAAATTTTTTCCGTGTATGCAATATTGTTTAAAAAAAATATATTTTAAGATGCAAACATAAAAATTTATTAATTCCTTGTTATTTAAAAGTTACAGACAAAACAAAAAGACTGTTACGTTACATGCTCCGCGATTTTGACCAAATATTTTCCAAATTAAACTTTCACTAATCTTCATTAAACCATTGTAGTAATTTATGTTTAACTATAACAATAATAATGAATTCGATTAAAAAATATTTATTGTGTATATTTAATGTATTCAATGGTATTTTGATAAAAAAAATTAATAATCATTTAAATTAAATGCACTTAAAACATTGTATTGTATATAATGGTATTTTTATAAAAAAAATTGACACTTTTGATGATTTGCAAATTTTCAAATGCTGATAACACTTTTTGTAAAGAATGGAAAAATTCGAATCTTTATGTTATTACTAAATATATAAATATATGAATATAATTAATAAACATTTAAATATATAAAAAATTAATATACGCAAGTTTTCAATGTTGAAGTGATGAGACAACTTTTAGTTGAAAACAAATTACATGTTTTAACCTGAAAAAATAATTAATTAATTGATAAACATAATAAAATTAGGTTATTTGATAAACAAAATTTTTAAACATATTTTAACTAAATTATTTTTTTCGAAATAATGATAAATTGATTAATTTCGGAACTCCTATTGGATTCCGACGGAATTCCGTCGGAAATTCGTGTAAGAATTTCGGCGGAAATTCCAAGGAGCACTTTCCTAGGAATCTTTCCACATGGGTGCACTTTAATGATTTTTAAAAATGTTAAGGAATTGTGGGCCACTGACTAAATTAAGTTCAAAACAAAAAATAACGATGAAATATATTTATTAAATGGTTAGAAATATTAAAAATGTTATAAATGTTTAATTATTAGTATGAAATTAATCGGAATCATAATTTGGACAAGTAAAATAGGCTACATTAATTACACATTTTAAGTGAACAGCTCTAATGAATAAAATTGTTTTTTTTATATACTATAGCTATGAGTGATTTTAATAATATATACCTGCATTGCACAATTAAATCGCCAAAAACAAGCAACAAATACTTTCCCAAAACACGTGGCCCACAATTCCCTAAATGCTTCAATTTACAAAAACCTTTGTATTATTTATTCATTTTAATTTAATGCAAAATTTCTTTTTGGAGTCAAAGTACAAATGCCACACAGTAATTAAAAAATTATTTCCCATAACTAATTCTTGAAAATCCTTGTAAAAACAATAAAAACATGAACACTCAAAATAACTATTTGAACGCAATTTTTCAGGTGGTTGTTGTTTACGGCATATAGTTAATTGTAAAGTGTTGTAAAGTCATGACATGTTTATAAAAAACTTCCTTTGGACGAACAAAGAAAAAAAAATTGGATGATCAAACTTATAAATATTATTAATTAATGGAGGTGGCTCACAATTCCCTAATCTTCCCTAGTACCTACCTAGTAAATTATTTTTTTATTTAAATTTTCTTCTTAATATGTTCTCTTATAATATGTAAAAAAATGTTAGTTAATAAAAATATATTATATCTTTAGAAAAGGTACTTTGCAAAAAACCCTGAGTTTGATATGACTCCCCTCTTAAGATTTTGACGTCCAAATAAAGCAATTCAGAATAATTTATTTTTCCAATTAATCCAATATTTTTTAATTTCAAAAACATCAGAAATATTGAGAATGGATATTTTTTATGATTAAAATGATATTGCAGGATATCAAGAATTGTAAGTAACCTGTGATACGATACAAGCATTATGTTACTGGTTAAAAACTTAGATGTTAAAAAGTTTTGTTATTTTAATTCTACATTTAACTTTTAGAGATGTTTTGAGTAACGTATTATCTACTTGCGATACAATTAGTTTAAATTAGACTCTACTATAACTTCAAAAATTGGTGGAAATTTTGGATTAACTTTTAATACATTACTAGAACCTAAAGGGCGCGCGTTGCGCACCCACTCCTGGTCCTTTAGCACACAAAATAAAACCTTAATGTAACCTTAAATTAAATCTTAATTTGATAAAAACATATGTTTATATTTTATAAATTATTTTTCTGTTAATAAGATTGTTTAAAATTTTTTTATTTTTTTTAACCCCTTCGCAGTCAAGACCAAAATCTCATAAGTGGGCTCAAAATGTCGACAAATTTTTAGAAAACTAAAATTTGCGCAAACGAGCATACTATTGTATTTGAAGTCGCTGATTACGAATCCGATATCAGATTTTAAAAATTCAAAATGGCGGATCTAATATGGCGGACATAAAAAATTAAAAATCGACTAAATTCATTTGAAACTTGTTACTCAGGGGTTTTCAGGGTCGCCGATTACGAATTCGATATCAGATTTTAAAAATTCAAAATAATTGTTCCAATATGGCGGACAACATTTTCTAAAATTCATCGGATTCACTTGAAACTTTTTACTCGGGGATTTTTAGGGTCGCTGATTACGAAACTGATTTCAGATTTTAAAAATTCAAAATGGCGGATCTAATATAGCGGACGAAATTTTCTAAAATTCATCGGATTTACTTAAAACTTTATACCTGGGGGTTTTCGGGGTCGCTGGTTCACGAATCTGATTTGAGATTGCATTTTGAAAATCTTATGCTAGATTCGTAATCAGCGAACCCGAAAACCGCCGAATAACAAGTTTTAAATGAATCGGACGAGTTTGTAAATTGTCGTCCGCTATATTGGATCAACCATTTTGAATTTTTAAAATCTGAAATCGGATTCGAAATCAGCGACCCTGAAAACCCCCGAGTAACGAGTTTTAAATGAATCGGACGAATTTTTGAAAATGTCGTCCGCCATATTGGATCCGCCATTTTGAATTTTTAAAATCTGAAAATGGATTCGTAATCAGCGACCCCGAAAACCCCCGAGTATAAATTTGTGGACAAATCTGTGTGTTTTTGTAGCCAAAAATCTGCTTGCGTCTATACACGTCATCGACAGTTTGAGCCCACCTGCATCATGACGTGTATACACGTCATCGACTGCCAAGGGGTTAATCTAAGTTTGACGAATTAAATTTTCTATAAAAAATTACACGTTAATGCCTATAAAAAATTCTCATCCTGGAGAAAATCACCTTTAAAATAAGCCTAAAATCATTAAAAAGCATTCAGTATTTTAGAAGTCATTAAAATTTTTGTAAAACATTAAAAATTATCATTTTTTAAAAATGTCTAAATAAAATATTGATCAAATGACTTAAAAAATTATGTACAAACTCCAAGGATTAATTTAAAAAAAAATCAGTAACCTTCTATATTATAGAAATTTTGTAGATTTTTCTGCCAAAATACAGGCGATATTTTTATTAAATTAATACTTGGAGTTTTGCACATCAATACAGGGTAATTTAATTTTCCCAAAATATTGAGAACATTCTTGAATTTGCAATTGTTTTAAAGAATTGTTAATAACAATTTTAAAATTTCATTTTTTAACAATCCCTTTATTTTATCATTAAAGTATAGACTTTAAGCTTTAATTAAAAAAAATTACTTAATTATTACTTCCTCATAGAGGAAGTATTGTAATACCAAAATTTTTCGAGTTCGATTTTTTGATATATCTTTATGTTATTTGACCTCAGGAGTTGCGAACATAAAGTGAGAGTACTTTGTGATAGATTAATAATGTTTAACTAAATTTTTTTTGGATTTTTAATTTTCCAAAAACACGTTTTTTGCCCATAACTTTAAAAAAATGTTAGGACACCTATAAATGTTTTTCCATAAATTTGTAGAGTTTTTTTAAATGCGTCTTTTGAGTCCTAATTGAACATTTTTTGTTTATATTAACTGGAGATATTAAACTTTTAAAAATCATAAATTTTGAAAAAAAATATTTTTTTGAAAATTTTGTTAAAAAATGTAGAAGTAATCTTAAAATTATCGTTACCAACTTGTAGAGCATTATAAAACGATTCGATTGACCTATTTTTGAACCTAATTCGATAATAAATTTCGAAATTATTGGTATTTTAAAAACCAAAAATTGTGGAAAATGACATTTTCTCAAATTTTTTGTTTGAAAATTTTTGTTTAACTATTAAACTATAATAACTATATTGTAGAGTATTTAAAAATACATTGATTGACCCAAGATTCAATCACTTTTACCATATTTATAAAAAGTTATTCATATATTTTCCTATTATTATTATCTCTATGAGGAAGCAAAGTGTTCATGAAATGAGCGCACCAAAATTATAAAAAAATATACAACTTGGTAGCGGTTTCTTTATTTGTTTCAAAGTAATAATAACATGAAAATAAAATGATCTAAAACTTTAACACCAAATTACTTAAATAATAAAAAATTTTTTTAAAAAAGTTCCCCTTATTGGGAAAAATTTTTTTTTCTTATTTTGTCAAAATCCATTATATTAACCCTTAAACCGCACCCTGGGTGTGCGACACCCATATTCTAGCTTTTTACTCTAATATTTCGTTTAAAGTTGTAAAAATTGAACATATGTCGCTATTGAATGACACATTTTGTACTTAACTTTATGTTTCGTGAGGGACATTAGTCTCCCAAGTGTCTTTGTGTATTTGATAACTTTATGAAATTAACAGCGAAATATTTCTGGGTGGCTGATACCCAGTTTTCGGTTTAAGGTGATTTCAATAGTTTTAAAAAACATTTTTTTAATTATTAAGATTAAATAAATCATTATGAAACTTATTTTCCTTCAAAATAGATGTACTGAGCTACATAAGATAATTTTTCTGAACCATAATATCCTTTTCCAGCTTGGAGAACACACTTTAAAGTCCCCGGGTGTCGCACACCCAGTGTGCGGTTTAAGGATGGATTCGGAAGTGTGCGGTTTAAGGGTTAAAACATCAAAGATGTTTTTGTTGTGATTAAATTATTCTCTAATTAATAATTTATTACCATTTATTAAATCAAATTTAATTAATTCTACACTATCTGCAATAATTATGTAAATGCTACATTTTAGTGCTATAAATAATTTTTTTATTTTGCAAAATGTATTAATTAACATTTTTCCCGTCTAAGACACTAAAAGTCAATATAAGTATTCAAAAATTAAACTTAAAAGTAAAATTTAATTAACTTTCTAAAATCATTAAAAAATTTCTTGACTTTGTCTTGTTTATTAAAATTTATATAATTTTGGAAATACTTTACATGTTTTAATGTTCTTTGGATAAAGCTGAAATAAGCATTCAGTTTATTTTAATACAATTAATGTTAATAGTATTAATTAATGCTAATAGTATTTAACATTAAAATCTACAAGTAAATATGTAAATGAAAAAGCCAAACATGACTGAATTTGATGTATTATCCTAACTTAAATGCTTGGCCATTTCTTGTTAAAAAAGTATCAAGCTAAAACAAAAATTGTCTTTTTCAAAACATTTACAATATAAAATTTTTTAAAATTTTTCATTTTTACTCATAGCAATCATAATAATACAACACTATCCTACCTAATTTTTTTACACAAAAAACATTTTTATAATAAAGTTTAAAAATTAAAAAATTATATTATTTATATTAATTTATTTTTAAATTTAAATTTATAAGAAAATACAAAATTTTTATAAAATAAAAAAAATTAAATATTAGTCAGTTAAGGGGGGAAACCACATTAGAACGCTGTTTTTTTGCCGTTTTTCGCAAATTTTTTTTCTAAAGTAAGAATTTTTTTGAATGAAATAAAACTTTTCCACTATGTTGTCCATTTATATTTAACTGTAACTCATATTTTTTATAAGCGTTTATATAAAAAATCTTCCAAATTGGGAGCTATTGCATATAGAGCTGCTCCGCCGGAGTTCATGACTGCCGTGCAGTCCTGAGCCCACAAATTTTGTCCGAAAGCAAAAAATCAAGTTTATTAATATTTTATAAATATTTTTTTATTAAGTGAACTAACTTTTAAGTGAAAATATTAAAAATTGAAAAATTGACACTACTTTTAAAAAAATGCGATTTTTTGCCTACTTTTTTTAAAAAAAGGTACTAAAAATTTTTTTTTTTTTCAAGTTTGATTCACTTAATAATAAATTTAATAACGAACAATTTCCAATTTTTCATTTTAAAATCGGTCAATAACTTTTTGAGCTACACTGCACGGCAATTTTAAAAATCCTGTTTTGAGAAAAACGCATTTAAAAAAATAGTATAAAAAATTTATATTTATACAAAAATTTTTTTTAAAGTGATTACACTTTAATCGGCTATTCCAACACTAATATATGAGGCATTTTAAGTGAGATGTCCTAAGTTGAAATTTCAACTTCTTGAAAAAAATTGAAACTCGAGAAATTTGTTGTTCTATTAAGTAGAAATGTGACCCAAAAAATATTTTTGATTTTTTCGAAAAATTGAAGGGGGTAGAGGGGGGTCAATTTGACCAATTTTGCCAACACCGGCTACTTTGTGAATTTTTTCTGAACATACTTGTAATGGCAAAAATTTTTTAGAATATGTTTCTGAAAGGTTTTTTCGTCCTTTTTCCAATGGTGTATTTTACTTTTTAATATTTTAAAAATTTACCCTAATTTTTTATAGTTAAAAATTAATTTTCAATTTCCCAAAAATGGGTCTGTTTTTTTTAAATAAATTATTGCAAACGAAAGCTGAGGTTTTTTCCTATCGGCATGTAAATTTTCATAATGCCCTTTTTTTGTTTTTGAGTTATTAAATTTCAAAGAATAAATTGCGTCCCGGGCGCCTCGTCTCACGACGGTTACCACGCGGCTCAGTGCAACCTCGACGCAATTTATTCTTTGAAATTTAATAACTCAAAAAAGGGCATTCTGAAAATTCTCTCTCTCTCTGCTCATTAAATAGACTGCCTACTGGTTGAAAGAAACCCTTCAAACAATAGGACAGGTAATCGAGCAGACCTTTTGTTTTTCTTTAAATTTTATATATATATATATATATATATTAGGGTGTCCGTTATTTACCAAGTTGTTAATATTTCTTGCGACGCCCCCTAAATTATTAGTTCACCATCTAAAACAAAATGTCAAACCAAAATAAACCCTTAATATTCATAATAAACCTTGCCCCAAAGACGATACATTTCCCATTTAAAATACATGGGATTTTGCTACTTTTTACAAATTAATTTTTTTTTTCGTTAAATATTTAATTTTACATCAATGAAAAATATACATTCTTATAGGAAATTTAACGCTTTAAAAAAAAGTTTTCCTATGATTTTTTGATAAATTATCTCTTTTAAGAGTTATTTAAAGTTTAAGTTCAACACCGTAAATTTTAAGATTTTTGTACTTTTACGGCAAAATTATTATGAAAGGATCCATATTAAATCATGCAGGCATTTCGACGATATAAATTGCGAATTATTTTCGCAATGACATATGTTATCCTACTCAAAAAATAATAAAATGCGTATTTTTTAATTTTGAATAAGATTCTGTTTGCACTTTTTACTAATATTTTAAGATTTTAGCAAAAAATTACTTTTTTTTATTTTCTTCTATAAAATTGCGTAATTTTTATATTTTTTGTTGCTCTTGGGGCTCATTTTTTCCTTTTATATACTATTTTATGTAAAATTACGCAAAATAAAAAATAATAAAAAACAAGTGATACAAATTCAATTTAAAAAAAAAAAATTCTAAAAAAGGACATCTTTTTTCTCTCTTTATTTTTAGGATTTATTGGTACTCATGTGTAGTATTTAACATAAGAATACCATTTTGTATTTTTTTGTTTATCTATTAAGAGAAAAAATTATTTTCAATTTTTTACTAAAAATTCAAAAATTTCGCAACTTTTCAGGTTTCTATTATCGTACCGTCGCTTATTTTTTTAAATTTTAACATCAGTTTGAAAAATCTTGTCAATAGTAAAGAATATTGATAATTAACATTATGTCCGAAAATTATGTTAATTATCTATATGATAATGATGATGTTCGAAAATGTTATTTATCCCGGTTAGTTTATTCAAGACGTTCAAATTTTTTAAACGAAGGTTAAAACTGTTTGTCAATAAAATTCAACATAACTTATTATGCGAGAATATTATTACCTGATTGAGTCGATTGATTAAAAGAAAAATTTTAACTATAAATAGAAATTTTTTTCTCTTTTATAGATATTGCCTCTGAAATAAATGTAAATATATAATAAAATAATTCCTAAGAAACAAAAAAATTGTAATGTTATTAAAAAAGGATATTTTTTTAAAGAACTTAAAAAAGTAACATAAAAATTGTATTTATATATTCCAATATAAAAAAATAAGTAGAATGGTATTTTTATGTTAAATACTATACATGAGTATTAATAAATCCTAAAAATAAAGAGATAAAAAGATGTCCTTTTTTAGAAAGTCATTTTTTTAATTGAAATTGTATCATTTGTTTTTTATTATTTTTTTATTTTGCGTAATTTTACATAAAAGAGTATATAAAAGGTAAAAATGAGCCCCGAGTGTATAAAAAAATATGAAAATTGCGCAATTTTATAGAAGAAAATACAAAAAAGTAATTTTTTTGATAAAATCTTAAAATATTCGTAAAAAGTGCAAACAGAATCCTATTCAAAATTAAAAAAAATACGCATTTTATTATTTTTTGAGTAGGATAACATATGTCATTGCGAAAATAATTCGCAATTTATATCGCCGGAATGCCTGCATGATTTGATATGGATCCTTTCATAATAATTTTGCAGTAAAAGTACTAAAATCTGAAAATTTACACAGTGTTGAACTTTAACTTTAAATAACTCTTAAAGGAGATAATTTATCAAAAAATCATATGAAAACTTTTTTTTAGAGTGTTAAATTTCCTATAAGAATATATATTTTTCATTAATGTAAAATGAAATATTTAACGAAAAAAAAATTAATTTGTAAAAAGTAGCAAAATCCCATGTATTTTAAATGGGAAATGTATCGTCTTTGGGGCAAGGTTTATTATGAATATTAAGGGTTTATTTTGGTCTGACATTTTGTTTTAGATGGTAAACTAATAATTAAGGGGGCGTCGCAAGATATATTAACAACTTGGTAAATAACGGACACCCTAATATATATATATATATATATATATATATATATATATATATATATATATATATGTATCTTTCAAATATCTTTCTGTCTTCTTCTTTCTAAATAAATAACATAAATCGGTCCCTGTTTATAACGCAGAAAATTTAACGCTATTGCTTTTTTTCTCTTTCCAAATAGAAATAACATAAATCGGTCTCTGTTTATAACGCACAAAATCTAACGCTATTGCTTTCTTTCTCTTTCGAGGATAAGTAACATTAGACTGTCTCTCTTTACAAAATTTGCATATCTACTCGTTTCATATTAAGGAATTAATGTACTACAAATTCACAAATATTTTTCTATGCATTTGAATTAGTTAAAAATAACTAATTTGATAATAAAAAGTCTGTCACTGATTCAAGTAATAATATTTTTCTACTAAAGTTAATGGTAACTAATTATTATTTTTTCCGGTCAAATTAAATTCCTGACTATTTTCCGTCTTTCAGGTTGGTGTACACAATGTTAAATGTATTATTTGTAGAAGCTAATAATACCCGTCAAAGACGGATACGACAGCTGGTTATGTATAAAATTAAATAATAAATTTTTGGTTTTTTGTACATGGTTTAATGAAAAATCAAAGGAGAAGGATCAAAGGTAGATTTTTAAGCCCAGACATTGCACTATTTCCATTGCATTTTTGAATAGTAGGCTTCAAGAGCTTTCCAAAATGCACAATAAAACCCTTTTACGTTAGAAAAAGTTAGTTATACTTGATTAAAGTTAGAGCAACGTTACGAAATAAAGAGAATAAGTTTACACATTTCATCTTTAAAATGAAAGCACTTGTATAAAACTTGTTATTTTAAGGTTTTGATGGCGAATCCAAAATGGCGGACGAAAAAACAAAATCCCTCCTGGATTTGCTAAAAACTTGTTACTCGTGGTTTTTCTGGGTTGATGATCAAGAATTTGATGCTAGTTTTTGAAAATCCAAGATTCATACTCAGTAAAATTTGCTGCAAACTTATTACTAGAGATTTTTCAGGGCCACTAATCATAAATCTCATATTAGGTAATTGAGATATTGAATCAAATTGACAATCAGCTACTAAAAAAGTCAAATTATAAACTTTTATGGAACTATGACATCAATGTTATGCTCCAAGATCCTAAAGACTCCAGAGTAACATGTTCCAAACAAGTAAGATTGAGTGTAAACTTTGTCATCCATTTTGCATACTCCATTTTGAATCGTTGAAAACTGTTATCAGATTTTTGATCAGCAACCAAGATATCATTTTCAGAACGCTCTTAGGACATTGTAAAAATCATCTTTAGAATACATCTTAAAGGCACACTTAAAGACGTTTTAATTAAATTTCATGCTTGGTCTGAAGACGTCAAAATGTGTCATAAGGATATTTTCAGGAAGTATTTGGGCCATTCTTAAGACACATTGAGGTCATTTTTAGGACATTGTCTGGAGATGTTTAAAACGCGTAAAATGTTTAACGAAATTTCCAAATGTGTTCAAAGTTCGTTCTGAACATCTCCATAGAAGTCCTGAAGTCCCAAGCATGCTCTAAAAATGTTCTAACTGTGTCTTGAGAATGTCTCAAAAATGTTCCAAATATATATTCAAAATACGTCCACAGAGTGTCTTATGGACATTATGGAGAAATTTGAAAGACGTCTCTGGGTCAGACATAGAACGTCATGTGGACCGCTTATACTTCACATCCTACTGCCCACTGGGTTGTTAATATTATGTGGTAATATGGAAATCCGATATTAAAAAGTCATTTACACACTGAATTCGACATATTGAAGGATCTTAATTTAAAAATTACCTGATTATAATTATCTGAGAAAAAGGCTCTCGAAAAATAAAAAAAAACTTCGCGCATATGTTGTTATTCCCCTGACACACAGGACGAAACTGAATTATTGCTACTTCTCCAGGTGTCGAACTAGTGGAGTTTGTATGACAGTGAGTGTGCGGGTCTTTACCCGCAGATTGATGGAGTTAAGCTTTCTCCAACGTTTAGGCCGGATGGAGTGAATATTAAAAGGGGAGAGTAGGGGAAATACTTCTCCCGATAAGGAGTTACTTATACAGTGGTGAGCGCAGGGAATATCCCGACTAAATCTAGACTGCTACTGGTGTGGGAGTAAGTCCATGTGGTTAGGTGAGGAATATCGTGCGGCTCCAACAGAGTTGGGGTCGGCAAGTGTCAGATGAGGAGTAGTCGCCGTCCATCGGTGCTAAGACGGTTACAAGAGTATGAGAAGAACCGGCGGGGATCGAGTGAGAGAAATTGTCGTCGTCCGGCTGAAGGTGGTTTTTTTCGCTGGGCGATGTAGATTAAAAATGTAATAACAGAAAAGAGGAGCGTACAGAGGAGGCTTGGGATTACAGTCAATGATAAGAATTTATTAAATAATAATATCTATATATTCTGCCAACCCTCGTGAAATTCCCTTTACATGATACCATTGTACATTATTGTTCACAATAGTATACGGTCGTGCCAAGGATGGGCCGATCTCGGCCGCGTAGGTTGTGCGCGTCCTGCTAGCCTCTTAAGCCGCTCGAATGCAGCGTTTCTGGGGGTAGAATGGGACTTGTGTTACGCTGAGCGATGGTTCGACCTCGTCGCCAGAGGGCGTTTGTCCTGCGCTGGGTAATGAGTCAGCCCGGCGGTGTTGCTCCTCCTGGGGATAGTATATCCCAAGAGGGGGCGAGGTCCTTGGTTTTTTTTGTCAGATCCCGCGCCTGTTTTGGAGCTAATCTTGGTGTTACCCTGGGGTGACACGGTGAACAATATACCACAGCCGGTGCTGCGTTGATGCTCTGACGGGCTTCTTCTCGGGCGTCAGTGATAGTTGGGGCTATGTAAGTTTCCTGTTCTAGTTCCTGGATGAGAGCCTTTAATTCATATATGTAGGACGACATGCGTCTCGACTATTGGTCCCCAAGACAACGCTCGCGCTGGTTGGCTGGTGAAATATTCCTTGATGGGTTCAGTCTCGACCAAATAGTTGGTGGTGTCATCCAACCGGCGTTGTTCTTTAATACCTGCAGCTCAATCCTGCTATGGATTAAGCGCAGCCTCATTTATACCCGTATAGTCTCCATTTTTGAGTCCCAGTGGAAGGGGTTGACATTCGCCCTACCCTCTACAGAACAAGAACAGTCATCCCTACATAACCTGGGTTTATTTAACCAGGTATCTGAATTTACAGATTTTCCACTTCCGGCAAAAAAAATAATAATAATAACAACAATAATAATAATAAATTTTAAGATGAATTTATCATTCGGTGGTATATATAATTGAAGCGTTTTGTGCAGAAACAGCATAAGTCCATAATTCGAAATTGTTCAGGAATCAATAAAAACTGTTTTTCTCGTAAATGTTAAGATTTTTTTTAATTCGGCTTTTTGCATTATATTCTACTAACCTATAAGTTAAAAAATCCAATATGATTAATTAATTATCTACTTAATATAAAAAATAAAAAAATAAATTAACATTTGGACTTATGCTGTTTCTGCACAAAATGAAATGAAAAACACAGAAAATTTATTAAATCTAGTTAAATATCAAAGTTTTATAAAATATTTAATAACATTTATTTAAAATATTAAATTTGGATAATTTTTAGTAACATTTTATTAATAATAAAATTGTTTTAAGAATAAATTTAACCAATTTACAATATTTTCTAATTTTAAAATAATTCAGTCACCACTGTCACTTTTTGCTTCCCATGAGTGTTTTTATTTATAATATAAACTGTTTAATATAAATTATTAAAATACGTCAAGAATATCACAAATAAATATAAAACTTATCATGGACTTGTGCTGTTTCTGCACAAAATGATATTTTTATTATTTTTTTTAAGGGTTTAGAGTTTAGTCACTTATGTAATATTTTACCAGATTGAAAAGCTTCATTTAAAGATTAATTTTCAATAAAAAAGTGATTTTAAAAAAAAATGGACTTATGCGGTTTCTGCACAAAACGCTTCAATTAAAGGTGGTGAATTTAACAATCTTTCCGAATCAACTTCTCACTCAGCACTTAATTTCATGTATCAACAGCGCAGCTGTCCTAAATACAGAAACCTGCCTTCTTGAAAAATATTTTTCGAAATTAATTAATAATTTCTAAAATATCAAAGAATTAGGAAAAAATCGGGGGCATGGTGGGATACGAACCCACGACCTTTCTATTGCCGGTAGACTGCTCTGACCAACTGAACTACATGCACCTCCGAGATCTTCCTAACTCTTTGATACTTTTATACTTCTACTTTCTTTAATGGTAAGGTAGAAATTTTATAAAGTGATAATTAAGTCAATTTTCAGATTCAAAGAATTGGAAAGATCTCGGAGGTGCATGTAGCTCAGTTGGTCAGAGCAGTCTACCGGTAATAGAAAGGTCGTGGGTTCGTATCCCACCATGTCCCCGATTTCTTCCTAATTCTTTGATGTTTTAGAAATTATTAATTAATTTCGAAAAATACTTTTCAAGAAGGCAGGTTTCTGTATTTAGGACAGCTGCGCTGTTGATACATGAAATTAAGTGTTGAATGAGAAGTTGATTCGGAAAGATTGTTACATTCACCACCTTTAATTAATAATAATAATAATAATAATAATAATAATAATAATAAAAATAATAATAATAATAATAATAATTCCGTGCCCGGTTGGACCTTTTGTTCTAATTGGAACTTTTGTTCTGCCCGGGGCGCATTAGAACCTGTTCTTTTGCGCGGGGTTGCTGGTCCTCTATCGGACGCGTGCTAGGTGGCGGATAGGTTAGCTTCCTAGAAATAGGTGGTATCGAGGAAATCAAATACTCGACGCGGACCAAAACCAGCAAACAAGAAACATCCATCATGAGCGATTGTAAAAACGAGGAAGAGTACCTGCGGGGTAATGCTACGGCTAAATCCCTCACTGGTTCCGATCGTCAAGCGCTTTCGAGCGTGAGGGCGGTGGCCAGTGGCCCAAGGATGCAGGAGGGCAACAACGCGTTGGTAGTGCCACAGATTATCGTGGACAGGTCGGAGAGACAAGGGAGTACGAGCAGCGTGACGAGTCAAGCCAGCTGCAATTCTGTCTTCAGTAATGCCTCGGCAAAGGACATTGCAAGCTGCAACCAAGATCGAGATGAATGCGTTAAGCTGCGGGAGGAAGAGGCAGCGAGTATTTTAAAAATGGAGGAGGAGGTCAGCAAGATGCTGAAGTCCTGTGAAGTCCAGAAGAATGTCAATAGGACAATCAAGGATGGACTCAAAAGCTTAACATCGCTCATAAGGGACGTAAAGGAGAAGCACGCAGCAGCTGCGAAAAAGGACGAGAGTTTCTACCAGGGTTTGACCTGGTCTGAAGAAGCTAGACAAGATCGCAGAGCTAGACGAGATCGCTGTAACGCGATCGTGTTGAGAAACGTCGTCTTGGATGCTCAGAAGCGGAAGAGAAGTGATCCTGAGCCTGCGAAGGATCCAAAAAGGAAAAAGCAGGAGAAACCAAAAAAGACTGGAGGCAAGGGGAACAAAACGGTTCCAAAGCCAGACCAGGTCAAGAAGGGAAGAGCCACAGTGATCGTTAAAGTGGCCGAAGGTAAAACTTTCGCTGAAGTGCTGGCGAAGGTTCGAAGGGAGGCTGACCTGGAGGCCAGCCAGACAAGGGTTGTGGGAGCTTTACCCACTAAAAAGAGAGACCTTCTCATTAAAATTGGAGGGTCTTCAAACAAGAAGCTGTTCACCGAGGAGGTGACAAAGGTAATCGGCGATTTGGGTAAGGTGCAGATGGCGGATCGGCGAACTACGCTGGAAATCCGCGACATGGATGCCCTTACTGAGAAGAAAGATGTTGAGGATGCCCTGGAGAAAGTTTCCACAGTTCCAGCTGGAAGCAGAAAGGTGACGGTCCTTGGGCCAAATAAGCGAGGAGTGAAACTTGCTGTTGTGGTCACCAGCCAGGAAGATGCTGATAAGCTGGAGAAGGTGGGTCACGTAAAGATTGGATTCGTGTCCTGCAGGATCAGAAGTAGAGTGATGGTCAAAAGGTGCCATAGGTGTCTCGACTATGGTCATATAGGTCGAGACTGCAATGCAGTAGATAGGTCGGCTGCGTGCTTTAAGTGCGGAGAAGCCGGCCATAAGGCAGCAGACTGAAAGAAGAGCCCATGCTGCTTCTTATGCAAGGCGAAGTTCGGCGAAAAGGAGAACATCCAACATGTAGCCGGATCAGGGAGTTGTAAGGTCTTCAGAACTGCCCTCGAGGAAGCAAAGAAGACTTTGTCAAGGACAAGGAGAAAATAAGGCCAGAACAAGAGCAGCACGGGAGAGTTGCGCCAGCGACTACATGGAACCATTCATCTACGAAGTCTGAAGCCACTAGGTAGTTCTGTAGGTGGATAGAAGGTTCGAAACCCAGGGGAAACAAGAAGAGGTTTTAGTCGGTAGGGTGACTGCCGTTAAAAGCAGGTATGTGAGGTTTCTTTTTTTTCCTTGCATTTTGTACGAGTCCGACATACCCCAGGTAAGTGGGATCTTCCTGGGGATGCGTAAATGCATTTCCTCTTCTCCCCCGTGAATAAAAAAAAAATAATAATAATAATAATAATAATCTCCGCCGCTGGTTGTCCACTGCCGAACATCATCGATGTCTTCGATGTGCTGGGAGAAGTGGATGCATATCCACTGCCAGACATGATTGACATCATGGATATGTTCGGTAGACCTTGTCGTGGTGGCGGGGCTTTCAACTAAAGGACAACCAAACAGCAAGAAAAAATGAATTCAAAAAATTCTGAGAAGGTACCCCATGTGAGCAGGCCGGAAACGGGAAATCTCACCATCGGTCCCAGGACTGATGCTCAAGTGCGCGCGGATTGTGGGGGCGCACAATTTCTTGCAGTGCCACGAGTGATCGTGGAAAGGGTAGATCCACAGAACATCGTGGAAAATAAAAAAACGAGGAAAGGAAGCACGTCGAGCCTTCTGAGTGTGTCAAGCTGCAGTAGCGGAAAAACCGTTTATAGCGCTATTCACTCAGAAGTAGACGACGAGGCGATAGAAGAGACTCGCGAGATATGCTTGCGGCTCAGAAAGGAGGAGGCGACTTGTCTCGAAAAAATGGAGTTGGAGGTCGCAAAGATGATGAAGTCTTGCGACGTTCAGAGGACCGTCAATAGGACGGTAAAGGATGGACTCAGGGTCATCGACGTCCTGCTAAAGGAGGCAAGGGCAAAGCATGCCGCGGCCGATGAGTCGGACTTCGATTTGGCATGCGTTCTGAGCGGTGCGGAATGCAACCGCAAGGACCGTAAGAAAGAGAGAGAGCGTTTCTATAGGCGTAATCTCAAAAGCGTCTTAAGAGATGCTCAGAAACGGAAGAGAGAGGGTGACAGTCCAGAAGAGACTCGAACCAAAACCGATAAGAGGAAGAAGGAGGAAGCTCCTCCAATGGAAACGGAAGTACCAGATCCAAAGATTCCTCAATTGGAAAGAATTGGGTCAAAAAGATCCACAGTCCTAATCCGAGTCGGTGAAGGATTGACGTATGCTGACGTTCTGGGTAAGCTTCGCAAAGAGGTCAACCCAGAGGACAGTCATACGAGAATAGTAGCAGCAAAAGCTACAAACAAGGGGGACCTTCTGATTAAGTTCAGAGGAGACTCCGATAAGGACGCTTTCACCGCTGAGGTCACCAAGGCGGTTGGAAGCATGGGTAAGGTGCAGTCATTGGATCGAAGAGTTACACTCGAGATCCGTGATTTGGATTGCCTTACCCAAGAAGTAAATAAGCCTGAAAACGAAAAAGACTTTGAAACCGTCTCCAATAGGAAACGGGAGGCCCGTAAGAGAAAGGCCTTGAAGAAAGCGGAGGAGAGGGAGCGACTTTAGAAGCGCCCCCCCAAAATTAGAACAACGGAGGCAATAAAAATTGTGGCCCGGAATCCAGAGACCTACCATGATCTCATAAAACTGGCAACAACTTCGGTAAAGCCAGAGGAAACTGGCACAGAGATTGTGAAAATTAGAAGAACTCTTAAAAAAGAGGTTCTTGTTGTGGTAAAAAAGGGGGGTGAAACTTCAAAGTTCGCTCAGAATCTTACCTCCGTTCTTCAGGACAAGGCCGAGGTTACGGCCCTTGTCAGCAAAAAGACCCTCGAAATTCGGGAACTTGACGAAACAACTGCAGAGGAGGACGTTTTAACCGTCTTAAAGCAGAAGTTGCAAAAGCCCGAATTGGATGTGACTTGCCGACTTCTGACACGTTTTGGTGGTACAAAAGTGGCACTAGTACGCTTGAGTGAAACCGACAGCGAGAGTCTGCTTAAGCTGGGCAAAGTGCGTATTGGTTGAATAAACGCATCCATCCGAACGCACTTAGAAGTGACAAGATGTCAAAAGTGCCTAGCCTATGGACACGTGACCCGAATTTGCAAGGGCCCCGACAGAACAAAAAACTGTCGGAGATGCGGCGAAGCGGGACACTTCTCCAAAAAGTGTACTAGTGACAAGCCAAAGTGCATAACGTGTACAGATTTGGGAAAAACGGAAGTCAACCATATCCCTGGAAGAATTTCCTGCCCGGTTTACAAGGAGGAACTGGAGAAACTTAAAAGGGCAAATCCCTAAAGCTCCTTCAAGTCAACCTGCATACAAGTAAGGATGCACAGGTGCTCCTGATGCAAACAGCTAGGGAAAATGAGGTCGATATCCTGTTCTGCAGTGAGCAGTATCAAGGAAGCGACCTCGCACCTTGGTATCAGGATAAGGCGAAGAGAGCCGCCATCAAGCTGTGCAACCCAGAATTGCGGGTTGACAAGTTCTTGGAGACAAGCAGCGGGTTTGTGTGGATAGAGGTGGCTAACATACGTATGTATAGCTGCTACTTCTCACCCAACGACCCGCTGACCACCTTCGAAGCCAATATAGAAGACCTAGAATCGAGCCTCACAGAATCCAAGCTGGATGTCATCATCACTGGCGATTTTAATGCAAAGTCGCCAGAGTGGGGTGAGACGAGGCTCGACAAGAGAGGAATTCTGATTGGAGAAATGATCTCCAAGTACGATTTATTAGTTGTAAACCGGGGAAAAACATGGACGTTTAGACGAGGTGCGATCGGATCGATTATAGATCTAACGATCGCATCGTCTAATATATTTAGCCGCATAAGCGACTGGCGGGTCTCTGAGGAATATACCGCAAGTGACCACCAGTATATTGAATTCTCAGTCTCAATGGGAGACACACGAGGAGGAAAAAGACAGGAAGCTCCTAGTCGCAAAACCTCCTCGTGGAACATTAAGAAACTCGACAAGGAGAAGTTCAGCCGGTCCCTAGAAGAATCTATCTTAATTGAGGATTCTGGTTGGGTGAGGAGGCCGAAAAGTCTAAATGGAGAGGTGCGAGCGGTGCGAGATATAATCGTCACCGCTTGCAATGCGTCGATGCCACGTCGCAAAGGCGCCTTTCCAAGGAAAAAATCCTTGCACTGGTGGTCAGAGAAGCTGGCCTCCTTGAGAAAGGAATGCCTCAAAGAAAGAAGGACATACACCCGATCTAAGGGAGATCCCTTGCTGAAAGAGGATTTCAAGGAGGCGAAAAAGGACCTCAAGAAAGAGATCCGCAAGTCGCGACGCCGTAGCTGGAAGGACCTAATCGAAGAAGTCGATAAGGACCCATGGGGTCTGGCTTTTAAAATCGTGTCTAAGAAATTAGTGACGAGGCAAAAGACCCCCGGCCTGGACAATCCCGATTGGGTCAGAAAGATAATAAGTTCTTTGTTTCCTCCTGCAGAGCCATACCTTAGAAGGGACTGGAGTTTTTGCAAAGTCGAAGAGGAAGAATTCTTCACACTTAGTGAACTGCAAAAAGCAGGCAAAAGATTGAAAACAGGCAAGGCGCCTGGAATCGATGGGATAAGTAACGAGATCCTAAAGTTGGTAATCGACACTTCACCCCAGATTCTGCTTCGATGCTTCAATCTTTGCCTTGAGAGAGGAGAGTTCTTCCACGACTGGAAGCGACAGAGGTTAGTCCTCCTAAGGAAAGGTGAAAAACCTCTAGATAAAGTCTCATCATACAGGCCTATATGCCTGCTAGATACGATGGGTAAACTTCTAGAGGATATGGTTCTGCAGAGAATGCAAAGCCACTTGACCGAAGAGAATCGTCTATCCGATCACCAATTTGGTTTCCGTAAAGGCAAGTCCACAGTTGATGCCATTCAGGCAGTTGTGGACATAGCCAAAGCAGGAAAAAACAAATTGGGACCCGGGAAAAAGAAGAGCTTCTGCGCGTTGGTAGCAATTGACATATGCAACGCGTTTAATTCCGCAAGATGGAAAGATCTCATCGAGTCGATGGAAAAGAAAAACATGCCGCCCTACTTGTTGCGGATAATGGATAATTATCTTAGCGACAGGTGGGTTATATATGAGGGAGACACCTGCACTCTCAAGAAAGAGATGCAGCGTAGGGCTCCTCAAGGCTCGAGGGTGGGTCCATTTGTATGGAATGTATCTTACGATGATTTTCTGCGAATGGATCTGCCCGAAGGTGCGGTGATCATCGGCTTTGCGGACGACGCGTTATTCGTGTGCACTGCCGAAAGTGAGGAGGCTCTTGGGACATTGGTGAACGAATGTCTGCGACTAGCTAAAAGCTGGCTAGATACCAGAGGTCTTGAAATGGCCCTGGAAAAGACCGAGGCACTGCTGGTCACAGACAGACGTGGTTATGAGCTCCCACGAATCGTGATAGACGGATTCGAGGTCAAGTGGAGTAAGCAAATTAAATATCTTGGTGTGGAGTTAGATGGAAAATTAAACTTCCACCACCACATGGCTACGGCGTCAAATAAGGCGATCGAGTGTGCGGCTAATCTTTCACGGCTAATGCCAAATGTTGGCGGACCCCGTGAACAAAAAAGAAGACTGGTGGCGAGTGTCGCCCACGCTAAAATGCTCTATGCAGCACCAGCGTGGGCCCCATCCCTGAGGAGTAAAAGATGTGTGACCATCTGTGAAAAGATACTGTCTGCGCAGAGATCGATAACAACGCGTATCATCTCTGCATATAAGACGGTATCTACGAGTGCTGTGCAGGTCCTTGCAAGTGTCCCGCCAGCAGATCTTTTGGCGAGGGAAAGGGAAGAAATGTTTCTCTTTTCTAAAGAAAGCAGTTCCTTGAATGAGGAATTATGACCAAGCAAGGGCCTGATCCGCAAAGAAGCGAGGCACAGGCTCATAGAAAGATGGCAAGAAAGATGGGATGGTGAGGAAAAAGGTCGATGGACTTATCGCCTTATCCCGGCACTCGCCACCTGGATAAATAGGAAACACGGTCAGGTTTCCTATTACTTGACTCAGGCGTTCACAGGTCACGGGTGTTTTAACTCGTACCTGTGTCGCTTTAAATTACGCGAGAACAAGGTGTGTGCATATTGCCAGTTCCCTGAGGACAACGCGGAGCACACCCTCTTCTCATGCAAGAAATGGGACTTGGAGAGGCGGGCCATGTTCGAAGGTGTAAACAGTCAAGTTGCACCGGAGAACATGGTATCGCTGATGACCCAGTCAGAGGAGAATTGGCGGCAAGTCGAGAACTTCATAATCTCGGTTATGTCGAGGAAAGATTTCGACGGCCGCCAAAAAGCGTAATTTAAATAGCTTTTAATTTGTTTGTTTGTTTTTATTAATTTATTTTGTGATTTATTTGTCCTTATACATTTTTTCATTTGTTTGTGTTTTTTATTCATCTTTGTACAGTTTTGTGTTTTCAATATTTTATACGCGTTTATTTTTTCTTTTTTTTATATATCCGTTTATAATTTTATTTTTTGACTTTTTACACTTAATTACACATTTGTTATTTTTAATTACTGTTGTGCTGTTAATTCCGCTTTTATATTGAAATAGTTTCAAAATTTTTAACTATTAACGCAGGATAACCGCAGAGAAAAGCAGAAAGTCGCAATAGCGACAGAGTTGGAGCGCCACCCTCGAAGGCTAAAGTCTTACGACAGTTCCGAGGGAGGGTAAAGGGCTCCAGAAGAAGGGTTACGGGTTTTAGTGGGTCGGGCTGGCAGTAGGTCGCCAGTTTATTAAATTTACATTTATTTTTCTTTTTTTTAATTTTCATACCAACCCCACATAACCTTGGAGTGCGGAATCCAAGGTATCTGTAAGCAGATTTCCCAAAAGTCCCAAAGCAAAAAAATAATAATAATAATAATAATAATAATAATAATAATAATAATAATAATAATAATAATAATAATAATAATAATAATAATAATAATAATAATAATAATAATAATAATAATAATAATAATAATAATAATAATAATAGTTATGCCTCTTGTGAATAAAAGAACTCTCGAGATAAAAGGACTTGACGAAACAGCGACAAGTGAAGACGTTGTTTCTGCCGTGAGGACAAAGCTGGAAAAGCCTGACCTGGACATAGAGTGCAGACTTTTGCCATTTGTCTGGGTGGAAGTTGGAGACATACGAATGTATAGCTGCTACTTTTCGCCTAATGATCCACTGACGGACTTCGAAGCCGACATGGAAGAACTCGAATCGAGCCTTAGAGAATCCAGGTTGGATGTACTTGTCACTGGCGATTTTAATGCTAAGTCGCCGGAGTGGGGCGAGTCAAGGTTCGATAAAAGAGGCAAAGTGATCGGAGAAATGGTCTCCAGAAACAGTTTAATTACTGTGAACAGGGGAGGAGCTTGGACATTCAGGTGGGGTGCAATCGGATCCATCATTGATCTTACGATAGCATCAACTCCCTTATTCAAACGCATAAGCGACTGGCGAGTCTCTGAGGAGTATACCGCAAGTGACCATCAGTATATCGAGTTTTCGGTCTCAGTGGGAGACACAGGAGGAGGCAAAAGACAGGAAGTTCCGTGTCGAAAGTGCCCCTCATGGAATGTGAAGAAAATCGATAAGGAGAAATTTGTCCGTTCCCTAGAAGAAGCCCGCTTTATTAAGGAATCGGGATGGGTGAAGAGGCCGAATACCCTGGATGCAGAGGTGCGAGCGGTAAGGAAAGTCATCACCACAGCTTGCGATGCATCTATGCCGCGTCGTAAGCAAACCCCTTCACGGAAAAACTCGGTGCACTGGTGGTCTGATGCGCTGGCCTCCTTGCGGAAAGCGTGCTTCAAAGCTAGAAGGAATTATACCCGTTCTAAGGGAGATCCTTGGCTAAAGAAAGTATTTAAGGAGGCCAAGAAAAGCCTGAAAAAAGAGATTCGAGCGTCACAACGCCGTTGCTGGAAAGACCTAATTGATGAAGTCGAGAAGGACCCATGGGGTCTGGCTTTTAAAATCGTTACTAAGAAATTAGGAACGAGGCAAAAGACCCCCGGCCTGGACAATCCCGATTGGGTCAGAAGGATTATAAGAGCTCTATTTCCTCCTGCAGAACAGTGGGTTAGGAAGGACTGGAGTACCTGCGAAGTCGGTGAGGAGGAACTCTTCACTCTTACAGAATTGAAAAATGCAGGTAGAAGATTGAAAACAGGCAAGGCGCCTGGAATCGATGGGATAAGAAACGAGATCCTAAAATTGGTTATCGACACTTCACCCCAGATTCTGCTCCGATGTTTCAATTTTTGCCTTGAAAAAGGAGAGTTCTTCCGCGACTGGAAGCGGCAGAGGCTAGTCCTCCTAAGAAAAGGTGAAAAACCTCTGGATAAAGTCTCGTCGTACAGGCCTATTTGCCTGTTAGATACGATGGGTAAACTTCTAGAGGATATGGTTCTGCAGAGAATGCAAACCCATTTGACAGGAGAGAATAGTCTATCCGATTACCAATTTGGTTTCCGCAAAGGCAGGTCCACGGTTGATGCCATACAGGCAGTTGTGGACATAGCCAAAGCGGGAAAAAACAAATTGGGACCAAAGAAGAAGAAGGGCTTCTGTGCATTGGTGGCTATTGACATACGTAACGCGTTTAACTCCGCACGATGGAAAGATCTCATCCAGTCGATGATGGAGAAGAGAATACCGCCCTACTTGTTGCGGATAATGAATGATTATCTTAGCGACAGGTGGGTAATATATGAGGGGGACAACTGGACTCTGAAGGAAGAGATGCAAAGTGGTGCCCCCCAAGGCTCGAGGGTGGGATCATTCGTGTGGAATGTATCCTATGATAACTTCCTGCGAATGGGTCTACCTGAAGGCGCGGTCATCATCGGCTTTGCGGACGATGCGTTGGTCGTGTGCTCAGCCGAAAGCGAGGAAGCTCTTGGGACATTGGTGAACGAATGTCTGCGGCAAGTTAAAAGCTGGTTGGATGCCAGAGGTCTTCAAATGGCCTTGGAAAAAACCGAAGCTCTGCTCGTCACAGACAGACGTGGTTATAGTTTCCCACGAATCGTGATAGACGAATTCGAGGTCAAGTGGAGTAAACATATTAAGTATTTAGGAGTGGAGCTCGATGGAAGGTTAAACTTCCATTACCATATAGCGACGGCCTTGAATAAGGCGATAAAGTGTGCGTCAGACTTGGCACGACTTATGCCAAACGTTCGCGGACCACGTGAAAGGAAAAGGAGACTGGTGGTTAGTGTTGCCCACGCTAAGCTGTTTTACGCAACAGCAGCGTGGGCTCCCTCACTTAAAACAAGAAGCAAAACCATTTGCGATAATATGCTGTCTGCGCAGAGATGTGTTACTACCCGTATCGTCTCTGCGTATAAGACGGTCTCGACGAGTGCTGTGCAAGTCCTTGCAAGTGTCCCGCCGGCAGATCTTATGGCAAGGGAAAGGGAGGAAGTATTTCTTCTTTTTAAAAGAAGAAATAATCCCGAGTACCCAGAGGAAGAAAGACCTAGCAAGGACCGCATCCGCAAATACGCGAGAAACAGACTTATCGAGACCTGGCAGGACAGATGGGATAGGGAGGAAAAGGGCAGATGGACCTATCGTCTGATTCCAACACTCACCACCTGGATAAACCGAAAGCATGGAGAAGTCTCCTATTATCTGACTCAGGCGCTCACAGGTCACGGGTGTTTTAACTCGTACCTGTGCCGCTTTAAATTACGCGAGGACGAGGTGTGTGCATATTGCCAGTTCCCGGAGGACAACGCGGAGCACACCCTCTTCTCATGCAAAAAATGGGACTTGGAGAGGCAGGCCATGTTCGAAGGTGTAAACAGTCAAGTTACACCGGAGAACATGGTATCGCTGATGACCCAGTCAGAGGAGAATTGGCGGCAAGTCGAGAACTTCATAATCTCGGTTATGTCGAGGAAGGATCTCGACGGCCGCCAGAAAGCGTAATTTAAACAGCTTTTAATTTTGTTCGTTTGTTTTTTATTAATTTATTTTGTGATTTATTTGTCCTTATACATTTTTCAATTGTTTGTGTTTTTTATTCATCTTTGTACAGTTTTATGTTTTCAATTTTTTATACGCGTTTATTTTTTTTTCTTTTTTTTTATATATCCGTTTATAATTTTATCTTCTGACTTTTTACACTTAATTACACATTTGTTATTTTTAATTATTGTTGTGCTGTTAATTCCGCTTTATATTGAAATAGTTTTAAATTTTTAACTATTAACGCAGGATAACCGCAGAGAAAAGCAGAAAGTCGCAGTAGCGACAGAGTTGGAGCGCCACCCTCGAAGGCTAAAGTCTTTCGACAGTTCCGAGGGAGGGTAAAGGGCTCCAGAAGAAGGGTTACGGGTTTTAGTGGGTCGGGCTGGCAGTAGGTCGCCAGTTTATTAAATTTACTATTTTATATATTTATTTTTCTTTTTTTTATCTCCTTTTGTTTTATCACACCAACCCCACATAACCTTGGAGTGCGGAATCCAAGGTATCTGTGGGCAGATTTCCCAAAAGTCCCTAAGCAAAAAATAATAATAATAATAATAATAATAATAATAATAATAATAATAATAATAATAATAATAATAATAATAATAATAATAATAATAGGCTTCCGTTTCCGGTACCGATAGAGTTCAGTCGCGTTTGGATATTGTGAAGGTTTTTTTTGCCAAAATAAAGGCTTTTTTTAAGGGGTGGTTGTTTGTATGGGAATATAAGTGTTAAAGAAAGTGCGGAGTGTTAAGTGTGTGAAAAATTGTTTGGCTGTAAAATTGGTGTGAGTGTTTAAAATAGGTGAGAAAGTCGTAGGTATTTTAGGGTTAGTTGGAAAACGTGGTGAGTGAGTGTGACAGGTGTATTGGGTGAGAGAGAAGGCGGAGGAAGTTGGGGAGAAGGTGATTGAGTCACGTTGTGGAAAATGACGGTAAGATCGCCAAATAAAAGCGAGAGATGGCATTTAATGCCGGGGATCGCTGGGAATGATGAGAAGACAGAAGGAGAGATCGAGGGGGAGGAGAGAGAACTGCTGGATCTATTAAGCGGTAGTGAGGGAAAGAAGAATGTAGGGGGAAAGGGGAGACAACGCAGAAGTTTTTCGTTGACAGACGAAAATGTAGTGAGTGTAGGCAGCGCGGATTTCAATGCTAATACAAGAGAAACCGGGAAGGCCGACCAATTTAAAATTGTTATATAAAGAGAGGGATATTAATAAAGGAATGATGATAAAATTTGTACAAGGTGGGAAAGGGAAAGAAGGAGACGATAAGAACAAAGATAAACAGGAATCAGAAAATAAAAGGGAAAATAAAGGTAGAAAAGAAAGAAAAGATTTTGCGGATTTAGAAGAATTAATTAAAAGAATGGGAGAAAGTACAAGTAAAGGTATGGAAAAAATAAATAGGAACTTGGATAGGAAAATGGATAAAGTGAACGAAGGGCTAAGCAACGAAATAGGGGGGATAAAGAAAATGTGCGAAGAATGGGAAAAGCGATGGAAGGTTGAAAAGGATTAAATGTACAAGAAACTCAATGCGTTAGAGGAAAATCAAAAAGAAACTAAGGAAGAAGTGGAAAGAGAATTATGGGAGGTGAGGGAGGTAGTAAGGGAATCGAAAGAAATGGTGACAGATGTAAAGAAAAGATTGGAAGAATTAGAATGTAACAAAGAGGTCCAAGTATGTAGAGAAGTGAGAGAGACAGGGTTAGAGGAAAAGATGGAGGAGGTCACTAAATGGATGGAACGCACAGAGAGGGAAAAACGAAAGAGTAACATAGTGGCCAAAGGGATGAAAGTAGAAAGAAAGGATGGAAAATTGACTATTAAAAAAATATTTAGAGAAATAGGAGCAAATGTGAACATTGTGGGATTAAAAGGGGTTTGTAGGGAGGACAAGGAAAGGCCTAAAGTGTGGGTAGTGCAACTGGCAAACGAAGAACAGAAAATGGAGGTGATGGCATCAAAAAATAAATTAAAGGGAAGGAAAGAAATAATAGAAGAGGATAAAACATGGAAGGAAAGAGTAATTTCGAGGAAATTGGATCAAAAGAAGTTGGAAGAGAGGGATAAAGGTGCACAAGTAAAGAGAGGAAGGGAATGTGTATGGATAAATGGGGTTAAGTGGGTAGTAAGCGAAGCAACAGGAGAAGTGGTTAAGGACGAAAGGAATAGAGAAAAAATTATGTCAGAGGGACGTGAAAATGGAAATAATGAAAAGGTTTTTTGGGTCAGGAGTGGAGAAGGGAGTGGAGTAGAGATTTCAAGGAAAGAGCGGGAATAAAAGCGGTTTTCTGGAATGTGGGGCGGATGAACAATAAAGATGAGGGATTTTGGAAAACATTGGAGAAGTGGGATGTTCTGATGTTATGTGAAACGTGGATTGAATTGAAGGATTGGGAGAGAATAAAGCGAAAGTTACCGAAGGGATACAGATGGAAAATAGAAGGTGCTAAGAGAGAATTTCAAAAAGGGAGAGGAGCAGGAGGTATGATATCAGGAGTAAGGGTGGAGATGAGGGAGGCAAGGAACTCGGTAAGAGAATAAGAGGGATGCATGGTTAGGAGTATAAAAATAGGAAGAGAAAATTTAGACATAGTGGGGATATATAGAAGAAGGGGTGAGGAAAAGGGATGGAAGAGTTTAAAAGGGTGGATGGAAAAAGGAAGGGATAATAAAGTGATTATTGGAGGAGACTTGAATGTGTGGACTGGAGAATTGGGGGGTGGTGTATGGGATGAAGAATGTGAAAAGTATGTGAGGGTATCACGGCATAAGGAGGTGGACAGTGAGGGAAAAAGGTTGTTGGAATTACTCGAGGAAGAAGGTTGGGCTATATGTAATGGAAACATTGAAGGAGATGAAGAAGGAAATTACACATACTGTGGGAAAGGAAACACTGTCATCGACTATGTCTTGACGAATGAGAAAGGTAGAGATGGGATAAGAAGAGGACATGGGACATGCAGAGAGTAAGGAATTAAGGTATAAAGGGTGGTGGGATGGTGAGTGCGATGAAAGTAGAAAAAGAATGAGGGTTTATATTAAGGAGTGGAGAAAAGGAAAAATAGAGAGAAATGAGTACAATAGAAAGCATAAGGAGCATGAGAAGCTATTAAAGGGGAAAAAAGAAGAGGAGAAGAAGAGGTTTATGGAGGAGGTTGAAAATGCCGTGAAAGATGGAAGAGAGTGGGAGGTTATAAACAGGGAAAGAAGGAAGGGTAAACAAATTAATAAGAACATAAAAATGGAGGAGTGGACACAGTATTTCATGGATATGAGCGGAGGAACAGAACACAAAGTAAGAGGAGAAGGAAGGAAAGCAGTAATAGGAGAAGACGAGGAGGAGGTGTCGAGAGAAGAGGTAGAGGAGGCAATAAATAAGTTGAAGAGAAATAAAGCAGTGGGGCAAGATGGGATGGAAGGTGAAAGTATAAAATATGGGGGGGAGAAATTAAGGGTGGAAATTTGGAAGATGGTAAATAAAGTATGGATGAGAGAAGGATGGCCACAGGAGTGGAAAACGGGACTTATTGTTCCACTTGTGAAAAAAGGAAATGAAAAGAAAGTAGAAGATTATAGGGGGATAACGCTAATGCCAGTTAGCTATAAAGTATACGCAGAGGTGCTAAGAAGCAGGTTGGAAAAGGAGGTTGAGAGGAAGGGAGGGATTCCACATAACCAAGCAGGGTTTAGGAAAGGAATGGGCACAATGGACCATGTTTATACCCTAAATTATTTGGTTAATAGAAATTTGAAGGAAAAAGGAGGAAAAATGGTGGCACTCTTTGTGGATCTTCAGGCGGCCTTCCCTTCGGTTAATAGGGGAATTTTATGGAAGGTACTAAAGGAAAGGGGAATAAAGGAAGGAATTGTGGAAAGAGTTAAGGAGTTATACACGGATGTCAGAACAAGAGTTAGAATAGGAGAGAAATTGGGAAAAGAGTTCTGGTTGGGAAGAGGGTTGATGCAGGGTTGTCCTATGAGTCCCATTCTCTTTAGCTTACTAATGGCGGATTTAGAGGAAAAGCTGGAGAGAAGAGGAAAGGGAGGGATAAAATTGGGAAAGGGAAAAATATACTCACTTGCGTATGTGGACGACGTGGTACTTATGGCGGAAAAGGAGGCAGGAATGAGATTGTTAATGAAAGAATGTTTCAAATTTTTTCTACAATTTTTAAAAAATGTGCAGGGGTTGAAAAAATTTCCAAAAAAATTTTATTTTTTAAATTTTTTTGTCAAATTTGTAGATTGCTGCCAGCTTTGTATAAATTATTAAAGTTTTCAGTTGCATATCATTAATCGTAGAATTTAATAATCTTTCGAATGGTATATTTATTAATTTTCTGACATTTGTATTTACAAAATAATCATGATTTAAAGATTGGTATGTTTTTGGGCCGTGCGTATGCAGCCGTACCGATAATACCCGACGGTAGTATATTATCAAAAAAACTATGACATTTATTTAAAAAATTTCTTTTACATGTAATAAATAATTTATTTAAGAATTTGTAAAACAAAATTTTCATTTTTATTTCAAAATGGCGGCGATATACGCCATTTTCGAAAATGCCCATTCTTGGTGGTAAGATCGATTCGAAACTTTCTAAAACAGATAAAACCAAAAACGAAGTGACATTCTTTTCGATAGATATTTCTTTAGGTGTGTTACCTCAAAAAGTGGAATTTTCTTTCCCTCCTTTTTTTAGAGTACTTTTTTCCCAAAATATGCAAAAAAAAGGCGTTTTTATTCAGAATTTCTCTTATAAAAAAGGGGAGTTGGAAATTTTCCAGTTTTTGAGGGTCCACTTATAGGCATGATGACGCTAAATCAATAGCCGTTTGATTTTTTTAAAATCGCTTCAAAAGAACTCGAGATATTACTCTTACCAGATCAAAAAAAGACATTTTGACAAAAACGCATTTAAAGTTTTTGATCATAAGTTTCAGAATTTTTTTTGAAAAATCATCGGATTTGCTTGAAAATTGTTACTCAGGGATTTTTGAGATCGCTAATTATGAATATGGAATCAGATTTTCAAAATTCAAAATGGCGGATCCAATATGGCGGACATTTTTTTTACATCATTGTATTTGCTTGAAAATCGTTACGGGGGGGTTTTTGAGGTCGCTGATTACGAATATGACATCATTTTTTCAAAATTAAAAATGGCGGATGCAATGTGGTGGACGAAAAATCATACTCCGAATCTGCTTATTATCCTTATATTATGACATTTAAAAATTTTTTTTCATACGTTAAAGAGCAAGTATGCTCACACGTTTTTCACTTTATTTAACCATTGTTTATTTTTAATCAAGAACAAAATGTTCTCGATTAGATTACTAATATATTATGAAATTTAAAAAAAATGGAGTTTTTTACATAAATATCTAATTCATCTACTTCATCAATTAAATGTTTAACAGCAGACTGATTTTCTGTAATGTTAGAATCATTTATCATATTAAATTCGCAATTTTATTAACACTTATAAAGTAAAGTCATTTTTACACGGAGAGAAATCTGCTGCTAATATTACTCGAAAGAGCACATTACTTAAATTGCTTAACGTTTCTCTTATATTTTTAGCATGGATTCATATACTTATTGTAAAAATACTTTTAATGCAATAAGCATAAGAGACAGTAGCTAATTTTGCACGAAATCTTTATTATAAATACAAAGAGAACGTGCTATAAAAGTATTAGATTCTTCTTATAAGAATCGCTCGAACTCCGACTGATTTTCAGGCGGACTTTATACAACACAATCTCACCTGTGTATACGCACATATAACTCACACACACATATATTTCTCTCTCTCTATATTTGATATTTCTCTGTCCTGTAAAACATTATATATTATATGTAGTATTTAATACTTGTTGCTGTTATAAAAAAATAATATTTATTTAATAGTAAGTATATTAGTTAAAAATTATTGCATTTTTATTCGTGTTTGAATGTATAAGCAACATGTGAAAATTGTTAGGTTATGTTATTGCAAACGTCACCGAGTTGTACGCGTTCCGTTCCTCGAAATCATCCAGAGAAATATATGTGTGTGTGAGTTATATGTGCGTACACGCAAGTAATATTGTGTTGTATAAAGTCCGCCTGAAAATCAGTCGGAGTTCGAGCGATTCTTATAAGAAGAATCTAATACTTTTATAGCACGTTCTCTTTATATTTATAATAAAGATTTCGTGCAAAATTAGCAGCTGCTTTTTGTTTTTATTGCATCGAACTCTCCGTTACATTAAATAGATGATTTCGTATATAAACTATTATAACCTCAAGCTAAAATTCTATTCAGCAGTGACTAATAAAATTTGTAAAGATTCTGCAAGCAATAATAGCAACAGATTTCTCTCCGTGTAGGCAAATAACTTTCATATGTCGCCTTAGTTATTGATAGTTTTTTGTCTGCGATAGAAATTTTTTTACATTGTGCAGAGTTAGCACTACAAATTTTGCATTGAAATTTTCTGAAAAGCCACATAAAAGCTAAGTAATCTCCTAATACTAAGACGCATTGAATATAAACGCTGATAGTTTTTTCTACATTTTTTATTTCAATGCTATTTTTACATAAATCATTTAAGTCCTTAATACTTTTTTCAATATTGCTTTATTTTCAAATTTCATTAAATTCTTGACATAACAAAGCTTTAAAACAAATATATTTTTCAATTTGGCTACTAAGTGAGGAGGTAAACAAGTTACCCCTGTTATTTGAAAAAATGCTTGTAATGAATCTTAATTAAGTTTAAAATAGGCTTGAACAGCGTGTTACGTTCCGGGCAAGAGCAAAGCTTTTAAATAAAATTAAATTGTTTATTTAAAATAGATTTTTAAACCAGTTAGCTGATTAATCAGGTTGGTAAAGCCTGATCTTTATTTTTAATATGGGATCGTGATCACTTGTCAAAACTACGGGTTTTGCGTGAATAACAAGATAAATATTCCTTTTATTTAATTTATTGTTTATAATAATAAGAAAGTTACAATTGTTACAAATTGTTACTTACGTTTAAATACGGATTCGTTGACAAGATTATCGCAAGATTGTTATAATTGATTTTCTGGATTGTTGCTCGTTTCAAATGAATGAAACTAAAAGTTTGTTATATTACACTTGTGTAATGTTCACAACTTTATAAGAGTTTTTGCGCTAAATTAACAGTTTCACGTTTTCTAAGTGTTAAATTATTTATCTTGCACCTTTTTACGGGAAAGAAACTCGTTTCTAAGTTACAAACAATATAACTTGCACATTTACGAAAAGAATTAATGAATTTTAAGCTATTAATTATTATTCGTAAATACGACAGTTACATTAACAAAATTATCTACTCTAAATGTTATTTATTTATTTATTAAAATATCCCGCAGTCCAATTGGACCATACATAAGTAACAAAAACTAAATTATAAAAATATTACAAAAAGTAACAATCATAATTATAATTCGTGCGCAAGTACTGCTTCACATCATCAGTAAAAAAAAAGAACACTAAAAAGAGAAAAAACAATTCATATTTACTTCTAAGTAAATTACTACAACAAAGTGTGTAAATACTTCTCAAGGATTATTTTAAACTCTTTCTCAGAGGAACAAAACAAATCGAGATTTGTACTTTTTTTAGGTACTTTTGCCACACGCTGTTTTGGTCACGTATAACATGCACTGTTTTAGGCACGTACGATTGAAACATGATAATTTCATAGTTTTAAACTATCTTTTAATATACAATATAATTTTATGTATAATCGATTAGGTATTGGTTGAATTTGAATAATAATAAGGACAATTAATACCAATCAATAATCAGTAGATAATCGATACAAACAATCGATAATCGATAATCAATAGATAATCGATACAAACAATCGATAATCAATAATCGATAATCAATAGATAATCGATACGAACATTTGATAATCGATAATCAATATTTACATATCCCGATCACCGATTATTTATCTTTGAATATTGTTGTTTAATATACACATATTATATGACAAAATTATTATTAATATTGAACTTTTATGGTCTTAATCAAATCACGTTATGATGGTGCATATATTCATATATTAATATTGAGCTTTTATGGTCTTAATCAAATCACGTTATGATGGTGCATATATTCATTCATTCTTGTCTTTAAAACATGTGTCATTTTATACTCATTCATTGGTTACAACTTTTAGTAAGATGTAGTTCACTGACTCATCTTACGCTCTTATTTACTACAAACTGGCACGTGTTTTCAAATTACTCATTATAATGAATAAAATAAAATGCTAACTTTTATTTCATTATTTTAACCTTGTATTTCATTCGTTATACTATTATATTATTTTATAAGAATATTAATCATTTAATTAGTCAACCAACAATAATATATTATTAATATTCTTAAATTGATTAAATAAGGTAAATTCATGAAATTTTAAATTGTAAAATTTTTATATAAATTGGGATATAACACAGCGTGACATGAAAACAGACTCCTGTTCAATATCAAAAATGTTTAGAGCCACGTACAAACTCTCATTTTTGTATACACTAATTCTCTGTAATAAAATTTGAATTCGGTGGTAATATTTGCTATGAGCAGAGAGTGTTGAATAATTTTCAACAATAATTTCAAACACAGCTTTTCCTTATAAAAGGTACCACTTTGTAAACCCGTTTATAATTTAAAATAAAATAAACTTGATTTTGTACATAAGAAATAAAAAGATCGGAAATGAAGTCGTCAAACGTTTTGATGACATCGTTAACAGTTTTTCAAGAATTCAAAGGATTATTATACAGTGCTAAAGTAAATTTAAGCATCTCTTTAACTAAAATTGCTTTACAGTTACCGTCCCCAAAAATATTGTTTTTAAAGAATTCATTTTTGCAAGTACGCGATTTTTTAATTACAAAAACATTACATGAAAGATAAGATTTAGGACTTCCATAAGTTTTTTTACATCATATAACACTATAGTAAGCATTTTTAATGATCATTTCATAAACTTCGGACTCTAAAAACTGCCACAAATAGTCACAAACGTTCGAATACTTTTCGTGCAATACTTTCATGCACTAAAAACTTAAGTTTGCAGCTTAAGTTAATTAAAAAAACAATTAATTTTATCATGGTTATTTTAATACTAATAAGTAAATATTGTAATTATGTAAATAATTTTTTTAATGAAAATTTAAATGTCAGTTGTTTTCAGGCTTTAAAAAGGTTTGTATATTAACCTCCATTTTCAATGTCGCAATTTTTATTTGAAATTTCTTAAAGCAATCATCTGTCGACTTTTTTTTATCAAATTTTATGATTTTCGTAGCTACATCAGACCAATTTTTTTAAAATAAATCCGAGTCTTTTTTAAAAAAGTTTTCAAAATCGAATTGCACCTGTAAACATTTATATCTTTCGTATGAATAGGTTTTAGAAATTTTATTTACAAATTTATAAGGATTTATAAAAGCACTTTAGAATAATAATAAAATAATAGTTATACATACCAAACTGTAAACAGTAGCATTAGCAAGGTTCGTAAACGTCTCCCAAATGTGCGGAAGATTGTTTATTTGATAAAATGAATTTCTATCTTCAAAAGCAGTTAAAGCCAACATTTTTCTATAATCTTCGTCAACTATTTCTACCGGGAATTATAAGTCTTGTAGTTCCTTACTTTTTTTTGCTTAGTCACTTTTGGGACATCTGCATACAGATACCTTGGACTTCGCACTCCAAGGTTATGTGGGGTTGGTAGAATAACAATGAAAATATAAAATAAAGCCCTTTACCCACTCTCGGAACTGTCGTAAGACTTTAATCTTCGAGGGTGGCGCTCCAACTCTGTCGCTATTGCGACTTTGTTCTTTTCCTGTGGTTCTCCTGCGTCAATAGTTAAAATTTAGAATTATTAAATAAATTATTCGCACCTTTTGATACTTCTTATTTACTTTTAGTTCTTGCGAGAGTCTTCTTCGCCTCCTCAAGGGCCGTCCTGAAGACTCCGCATCCTCCGCTGCTTGCAATATGGGTGGTTGATACCTTATAACCAAACTTTTCCTTGCACAAAAAGCAGCTTGGGATCTTTTTACAGTTGGAGAACTTGTGACCAATATACACTACCGTCCGTGAGTATCAGGACGCCCCTTTTTTCATGAGTGGAAAAATGCTTAAAACGTAGAAAATAAGAATGACAAAAATTTTTCGTATTTTTTTCCTGAAAGCTAATGAAATTATGAAAAGACTGACACCTGATCGAAGAATTTTTGTTGACTATCCTGTCAGATACAGAAAAAAACTGGATTTTGCATGCTTTTCGTAATTTTTTAATTTCTCGAAAACTAATTAACTTTTTTTAGCGTTCTTGGTCTTGTTTCAATCTCTATTTAATGTAGAATCTAAATAATTAACTGGTATTGTGAAATAAAATTTTCCAAAAAAATTTGAAACCGTAAAAGTAGGATTAAAAAAATTCAAAAAATTATCATGAATATTAAAGTGTCAAAAAGGTCAATGTAAAATATGTTCATTTAATAGATATACTAAAATTCAAAAAAGCTTTTTAAGAACAATCTTCAGATTCGTGATCAGCGACCCTGAAAACCCCCGAGTAACTATTTTCAAGCAAATCAAATCACTTTTTAAAAAATATGTCTGCCATATTGGATCCGCCATCTTGAATTTTGGAAAACGGATTTCAGATTCGTGAACAGCGACCCCGAAAACCCCCGAGTAACGACTTTCAAGCGATTTCGATCAATTCTAAAAAAATTCGTGCGCCATATTGGATCCGCCATCTTGAATTTTGAAAAACGGACTTCAGATTCGTAATCAGCGACCCCAAAAACCCCCGAGTGAAAACTTTCAATCAATTTCGATTGAATTAAAAAAAAATTTTTTTTTATTCTTTAATTTATTTATTTATAGTTGTTTATAATTTCACGTAACCTCATTCGCTATCAATTTTTCGACATTTAACAATGTTTTGATTATTAATATACAAAGATTTTTGGATTTTACTTGAAAAAGACTGTGTATAAACAGATATTTTCACAATATAAAAGGTGGTAATCTGTGTTACCACTATGCCGCAAAGGGTTAATTACTTAATTATTTAATTTAAAAAAAAATTTTTGTTGAAAAAGTGTCAATCTGTTTTTTAAATTTTTTTTATCCGTCTTTCACCGTTTTTAAATTTTTTTGAAAAAATTTATATCATACAATACCATTAATTAATTTAGATTCTACATTAAATAGAGATTGAAACTAGACCAAGAACGCTAAAAAAGTTAATTAGTTTTCGAGAAATTAAAAAATTACGAAAAGCATGCAAAATCCAATATTTTTTCTGTATCTGACAGAATAGTCAACGAAAATTCTTTGATTAGGTGTCAGTCTTTTCATAATTTCTTTATCTTTCAGGAAAAAAATACAAAAATTTGTTTTCATTTTTATTTTCTACGTTTTAAGCATTTTTCCACTCATGAAAAAATGGGCGTCCTGATACTCACGGACGATAGTGTACGTGACCGCGTTTCCGGTTTATTATTCCTCATAGATACTGGTTCGGATGTTTCTCTAATACCAGCAGAGAAGAATAGAAAACTTAAACATTTCCTACGAAGTTATATATGGCGATGACAGTTGACGCGTTTCAATGCAGTCAGCGCTGCCTTGTCGACTCACTTACTCAATTACACTGTAATATGATATTCCAAAATGCTAGTTCACTCAGCGTGAAATCAATCGACCAGCCTTTGGCTGAACTAGCTCGTCGTTTGGCTCCCCATCGATTTCAAGTACCAAAGAAACAATTTAGAATGTGGGTTGGGTTGGGAATTTGTCGGTCTTCTTTTACGTTCTTGGGCCGCTACGATCGACTTAGCTCCTAAAAAGGAAGGAGGTCATACCTTTCAACGTTACATATTCCAGGCTCTCGGAGACTTGGACTTTATTTTCGTCTATGTTGATGATGTTCTTATTGCTTCAGTTGACGTCACTGAGCATGAAAAACATCTTAATATGGTGTTTCAAAGACTGAGAGACTTTGGTCTTCGTATCAATGTTGACAAGTGTCAATTTTGTCATCAAGAATTAGAATTTTTAGGCCGCACCATCAATGCTGATGGAATTTTTCTAACTACCAAAAGAGTTAAAGCAGTTCTTTCATATCCTCGTCCTGAAACAGTCCACAAATTACATCGTTTCTTAGGGTTGATCAATTTCCATCGTCATAGTATTCCACACGCTACACAAATATCTTGTTAGTTTGAAGAAAAATGACAAAACTAAAATTGTTTGAACCTTAGAATCTAAACAACTATTAGAATTTTTCTCTAGAAAATTAACACCGGCACAACGTGCTTATAGCACTTACGATAGGAAGTTAACGGAAATTTATGAGTCAATCCGATATTTTCGTAAATTTTTGGAGAGTCGTGAATTCTGCATCGTAACAGGTCACAAACCTCCAATATATGCAATCAATCAAAAATCGGAAAAATCATCGCCTCGTAAACAACGTCAATTATCATATATTTCCCAATTTTAGATTCGATTTCCCTCGAATACCATCGTGTATTGTGACGTTTCAGGTCACCCGAGTGCTTTTGTCATTGAACGTATGAATCATTTGAACGTTTCTTGTCATATGAAACGTATGATCTGAATTAGACGAAATGATTTTGATTGAGACTGTCAATTTCGCCATCAGATAAATTCAAAGGAGGGGATAAGCATGATTTTAAGCACGTATGTTCACACGCTGCAGGCTCTTAGTCTATATCGTTTACCGGTCAAATTTTTTGCTTTCAGACAATTTTACGTGTTATTCAAAAACTTTTTAGACTGATTTTAGACAACATTGTTGTACGACTGTCCCAGACGGGTTTTCTGTAATTTGTCGCCGAGCTGAAAAACCCATTAACGCAATTGAAAACACCTCATTCACGTAAGAATGAACTATTATTACGTGTATTTTCAAACACTGCGCCCTGACTCAGCGCCATGGCCGTCTCTCTCGCTCCAAAGGCTCGCCATCCAGGCCAGCCACCGACAATACAACGATCTTTGCAACTTTGACACAAACTAGTTGCCTCTTACTCTTTCGCACGTGTTTCTCTCTCACATCAATGTGGACGGAACTGACCATTTTCCCAGGGCAGCATGAAGAAGAGATTCATGAAGAATAAGAATTTCCATTCTTGGTTTTAATTCATTTTTTTATATATTATACAATAGTTATTAACGTTAGTAAAAAAATTATAAGTGCTTCGTTATTATTATCATTATGATTATTACTACTATTATCACTATGATTATTATTATTATTATTATTATTATTATTATTATTATTATTATTATTATTATTATTATTATTATTATTATTATTATTATTATTATTATTATTATTATTATTATTATTATTATTATTATTATTATTATTATTATTATTATTATTTTATTTACTCTCCCTGCCCAATGCAGGGTTCGAGGACCCATATTACATAAAAACTTAAACTAAATTACAAATTTCTTATTCTACCTTAACCTAATACAAAATCTTAATCCTAATCTATTATAATTATAATTTATCCGCCAGTGCCGGGCTTCCGTTTCCCGTTCCATATGGCTTCGTTATTTGAAGTCAAATTGAAATTAAACTAAACTTACGATCCCACCCTCTTTATCTTTAATTTAAATAATCCCCTCATTCACTCTTATTCTTTCTAATTCATACATCCATCTCTCACCTTGACCATTCTCATTCAAAATCCATATTACTCTTTCACCCACTCCTCTTTCATCTTCCTCTCTTCTCGCACACCTATCCAAAACATGTTCCCAGTCTTCCACTTCAAACCCACATACTCTGCATAATTTCTCACTTTCATTCGCCCAATATCTACATACCCTCATTCCTTCCCCCATTCGAAACCTAACCACTCTGTTCATTTTCCCTTCTTTTTTAAAACTTCTTAAATACTTTGGCACTTCTCTTCCTTTTATCATTCTGTACCACTTATTGTATCAAGATTCTGTTATCCTCTCCCACCTTTCCTCTCTATCATTCTCTTCCCATCCCTTTCTCACCTCCATCCATCCTCTTCCCTTATTCATACCTTTTTTAGCTCATTTATCCTCTCATTCTCCCATTTAGCCAATTCATTTTTTCTTTTTCCCTCTCTTTCTTTAACTTCCATCCAACATATACGCGTCCACTTGCACCCTCTGCCCTGTCTCATTTTTTCCTCAAAACCCCAAGCCCTGTTTCTCTGCCTTACATACATTTTCTCTCTACCCAATCCCTCCCTTAACATATATCCCGGACAATTTCCACTCACACCCATCACCCACCTCAAATATTTCTCATGCATGCTTTCCACTTTTTTCATTTCCATCCATCCCCATACTTCCACCCCATAACTTACTACACTCCATACTAACGTATCAAACAACCGCAATCTTCTTTTCCAGTCATTCAAGTATAGGGGATAGGGGAAAGAAGGTTTAAGAATGACTGGAAAAGAAGATTGCGGTTGTTTGATACGTTAGTATGGAGTGTAGTAAGTTATGGGGTGGAAGTATGGGGATGGATGGAAATGAAAAAAGTGGAAAGCATGCATGAGAAATATTTGAGGTGGGTGATGGGTGTGAGTGGAAATTGTCCGGGATATATGTTAAGGGAGGGATTGGGTAGAGAGAAAATGTATGTAAGGCAGAGAAACAGGGCTTGGGGTTTTGAGGAAAAAATGAGACAGGGCAGAGGGTGCAAGTGGACGCGTATATGTTGGATGGAAGTTAAAGAAAGAGAGGGAAAAAGAAAAAATGAATTGGCTAAATGGGAGAATGAGAGGATAAATGAGCTAAAAAAGGTATGAATAAGGGAAGAGGATGGATGGAGGTGAGAAAGGGATGGGAAGAGAATGATAGAGAGGAAAGGTGGGAGAGGATAACAGAATCTTGATACAATAAGTGGTACAGAATGATAAAAGGAAGAGAAGTGCCAAAGTATTTAAGAAGTTTTAAAAAAGAAGGGAAAATGAACAGAGTGGTTAGGTTTCGAATGGGGGAAGGAATGAGGGTATGTAGATATTGGGCGAATGAAAGTGAGAAATTATGCAGAGTATGTGGGTTTGAAGTGGAAGACTGGGAACATGTTTTGGATAGGTGTGCGAGAAGAGAGGAAGATGAAAGAGGAGTGGGTGAAAGAGTAATATGGATTTTGAATGAGAATGGTCAAGGTGAGAGATGGATGTATGAATTAGAAAGAATAAGAGTGAATGAGGGGATTATTTAAATTAAAGATAAAGAGGGTGGGATCGTAAGTTTAGTTTAATTTCAATTTGACTTCAAATAACGAAGCCATATGGAACGGGAAACGGAAGCCCGGCACTGGCGGATAAATTATAATTATAATAGATTAGGATTAAGATTTTGTATTAGGTTAAGGTAGAATAAGAAATTTGTAATTTAGTTTAAGTTTTTATGTAATATGGGTCCTCGAACCCTGCATTGGGCAGGGAGAGTAAATAAAATAATAATAATAATAATAATAATAATAATAATAATAATAATAATAATAATAATAATAATAATAATAATAATAATAATAATAATAATAATAATAATAATAATAAAAATAATAATAATAATAATAATAATAATAATAATAATAATAATAATCATAGTGATAATAGTAGTAATAATCATAATGATAATAATAACGAAGCACTTATAATTTTTTTACTAACGTTAATAACTATTGTATAATATATAAAAAAATGAATTAAAACCAAGAATGGAAATTCTTATTCTTCATGAATCTCTTCTTCATGCTGCCCTGGGAAAATGGTCAGTTCCGTCCACATTGATGTGAGAGAGAAACACGTGCGAAAGAGTAAGAGGCAACTAGTTTGTGTCAAAGTTGCAAAGATCGTTGTATTGTCGGTGGCTGGCCTGGATGGCGAGCCTTTGGAGCGAGAGAGACGGCCATGGCGCTGAGTCAGGGCGCAGTGTTTGAAAATACACGTAATAATAGTTCATTCTTACGTGAATGAGGTGTTTTCAATTGCGTTAATGGGTTTTTCAGCTCGGCGACAAATTACAGAAAACCCGTCTGGGACAGTCGTACAACAATGTTGTCTAAAATCAGTCTAAAAAGTTTTTGAATAACACGTAAAATTGTCTGAAAGCAAAAAATTTGACCGGTAAACGATATAGACTAAGAGCCTGCAGCGTGTGAACATACGTGCTTAAAATCATGCTTATCCCCTCCTTTGAATTTATCTGATGGCGAAATTGACAGTCTCAATCAAAATCATTTCGTCTAATTCAGATCATACGTTTCATATGACAAGAAACGTTCAAATGATTCATACGTTCAATGACAAAAGCACTCGGGTGACCTGAAACGTCACAATACACGATGGTATTCGAGGGAAATCGAATCTAAAATTGGGAAATATATGATAATTGACGTTGTTTACGAGGCGATGATTTTTCCGATTTTTGATTGATTGCATATATTGGAGGTTTGTGACCTGTTACGATGCAGAATTCACGACTCTCCAAAAATTTACGAAAATATCGGATTGACTCATAAATTTCCGTTAACTTCCTATCGTAAGTGCTATAAGCACGTTGTGCCGGTGTTAATTTTCTAGAGAAAAATTCTAATAGTTGTTTAGATTCTAAGGTTCAAACAATTTTAGTTTTGTCATTTTTCTTCAAACTAACAAGATATTTGTGTAGCGTGTGGAATACTATGACGATGGAAATTGATCAACCCTAAGAAACGATGTAATTTGTGGACTGTTTCAGGACGAGGATATGAAAGAACTGCTTTAACTCTTTTGGTAGTTAGAAAAATTCCATCAGCATTGATGGTGCGGCCTAAAAATTCTAATTCTTGATGACAAAATTGACACTTGTCAACATTGATACGAAGACCAAAGTCTCTCAGTCTTTGAAACACCATATTAAGATGTTTTTCATGCTCAGTGACGTCAACTGAAGCAATAAGAACATCATCAACATAGACGAAAATAAAGTCCAAGTCTCCGAGAGCCTGGAATATGTAACGTTGAAAGGTATGACCTCCTTCCTTTTTAGGAGCTAAGTCGATCGTAGCGGCCCAAGAACGTAAAAGAAGACCGACAAATTCCCAACCCAACCCACATTCTAAATTGTTTCTTTGGTACTTGAAATCGATGGGGAGCCAAACGACGAGCTAGTTCAGCCAAAGGCTGGTCGATTGATTTCACGCTGAGTGAACTAGCATTTTGGAATATCATATTACAGTGTAATTGAGTAAGTGAGTCGACAAGGCAGCGCTGACTGCATTGAAACGCGTCAACTGTCATCGCCATATATAACTTCGTAGGAAATGTTTAAGTTTTCTATTCTTCTCTGCTGGTATTAGAGAAACATCCGAACCAGTATCTATGAGGAATAATAAACCGGAAACGCGGTCACGTACACTATCGTCCGTGAGTATCAGGACGCCCATTTTTTCATGAGTGGAAAAATGCTTAAAACGTAGAAAATAAAAATGAAAACAAATTTTTGTATTTTTTTCCTGAAAGATAAAGAAATTATGAAAAGACTGACACCTAATCAAAGAATTTTCGTTGACTATTCTGTCAGATACAGAAAAAATATTGGATTTTGCATGCTTTTCGTAATTTTTTAATTTCTCGAAAACTAATTAACTTTTTTAGCGTTCTTGGTCTTGTTTCAATCTCTATTTAATGTAGAATCTAAATTAATTAATGGTATTGTATGATATAAATTTTTTCAAAAAAATTTTAAAACGGTGAAAGACGGATAAAAAAAATTTAAAAAACAGATTGACACTTTTTCAACAAAATTTTTTTTTTAAATTAAATAATTAAGTAATTAAAAAGCTTTTTTGAATTTTAGTATATCTATTAAATGAACATATTTTACATTGACCTTTTTGACACTTTAATATTCATGATAATTTTTTGAATTTTTTTAATCCTACTTTTACGGTTTCAAATTTTTTTGGAAAATTTTATTTCACAATACCAGTTAATTATTTAGATTCTACATTAAATAGAGATTGAAACAAGACCAAGAACGCTAAAAAAAGTTAATTAGTTTTCGAGAAATTAAAAAATTACGAAAAGCATGCAAAATCCAGTTTTTTTTCTGTATCTGACAGGATAGTCAACAAAAATTCTTCGATCAGGTGTCAGTCTTTTCATAATTTCATTAGCTTTCAGGAAAAAAATACGAAAAATTTTTGTCATTCTTATTTTCTACGTTTTAAGCATTTTTCCACTCATGAAAAAAGGGGCGTCCTGATACTCACGGACGGTAGTGTATATTGGTCACAAGTTCTCCAACTGTAAAAAGATCCCAAGCTGCTTTTTGTGCAAGGAAAAGTTTGGTTATAAGGTATCAACCACCCATATTGCAAGCAGCGGAGGATGCGGAGTCTTCAGGACGGCCCTTGAGGAGGCGAAGAAGACTCTCGCAAGAACTAAAAGTAAATAAGAAGTATCAAAAGGTGCGAATAATTTATTTAATAATTCTAAATTTTAACTATTGACGCAGGAGAACCACAGGAAAAGAACAAAGTCGCAATAGCGACAGAGTTGGAGCGCCACCCTCGAAGATTAAAGTCTTACGACAGTTCCGAGAGTGGGTAAAGGGCTTTATTTTATATTTTCATTGTTATTCTACCAACCCCACATAACCTTGGAGTGCGAAGTCCAAGGTATCTGTATGCAGATGTCCCAAAAGTGACTAAGCAAAAAAAAGTAAGGAACTACAAGACTTATAATTCCCGGTAGAAATAGTTGACGAAGATTATAGAAAAATGTTGGCTTTAACTGCTTTTGAAGATAGAAATTCATTTTATCAAATAAACAATCTTCCGCACATTTGGGAGACGTTTACGAACCTTGCTAATGCTACTGTTTACAGTTTGGTATGTATAACTATTATTTTATTATTATTCTAAAGTGCTTTTATAAATCCTTATAAATTTGTAAATAAAATTTCTAAAACCTATTCATACGAAAGATATAAATGTTTACAGGTGCAATTCGATTTTGAAAACTTTTTTAAAAAAGACTCGGATTTATTTTAAAAAAATTGGTCTGATGTAGCTACGAAAATCATAAAATTTGATAAAAAAAAGTCGACAGATGATTGCTTTAAGAAATTTCAAATAAAAATTGCGACATTGAAAATGGAGGTTAATATACAAACCTTTTTAAAGCCTGAAAACAACTGACATTTAAATTTTCATTAAAAAAATTATTTACATAATTACAATATTTACTTATTAGTATTAAAATAACCATGATAAAATTAATTGTTTTTTTAATTAACTTAAGCTGCAAACTTAAGTTTTTAGTGCATGAAAGTATTGCACGAAAAGTATTCGAACGTTTGTGACTATTTGTGGCAGTTTTTAGAGTCCGAAGTTTATGAAATGATCATTAAAAATGCTTACTATAGTGTTATATGATGTAAAAAAACTTATGGAAGTCCTAAATCTTATCTTTCATGTAATGTTTTTGTAATTAAAAAATCGCGTACTTGCAAAAATGAATTCTTTAAAAACAATATTTTTGGGGACGGTAACTGTAAAGCAATTTTAGTTAAAGAGATGCTTAAATTTACTTTAGCACTGTATAATAATCCTTTGAATTCTTGAAAAACTGTTAACGATGTCATCAAAACGTTTGACGACTTCATTTCCGATCTTTTTATTTCTTATGTACAAAATCAAGTTTATTTTATTTTAAATTATAAACGGGTTTACAAAGTGGTACCTTTTATAAGGAAAAGCTGTGTTTGAAATTATTGTTGAAAATTATTCAACACTCTCTGCTCATAGCAAATATTACCACCGAATTCAAATTTTATTACAGAGAATTAGTGTATACAAAAATGAGAGTTTGTACGTGGCTCTAAACATTTTTGATATTGAACAGGAGTCTGTTTTCATGTCACGCTGTGTTATATCCCAATTTATATAAAAATTTTACAATTTAAAATTTCATGAATTTACCTTATTTAATCAATTTAAGAATATTAATAATATATTATTGTTGGTTGACTAATTAAATGATTAATATTCTTATAAAATAATATAATAGTATAACGAATGAAATACAAGGTTAAAATAATGAAATAAAAGTTAGCATTTTATTTTATTCATTATAATGAGTAATTTGAAAACACGTGCCAGTTTGTAGTAAATAAGAGCGTAAGATGAGTCAGTGAACTACATCTTACTAAAAGTTGTAACCAATGAATGAGTATAAAATGACACATGTTTTAAAGACAAGAATGAATGAATATATGCACCATCATAACGTGATTTGATTAAGACCATAAAAGCTCAATATTAATATATGAATATATGCACCATCATAACGTGATTTGATTAAGACCATAAAAGTTCAATATTAATAATAATTTTGTCATATAATATGTGTATATTAAACAACAATATTCAAAGATAAATAATCGGTGATCGGGATATGTAAATATTGATTATCGATTATCAAATGTTCGTATCGATTATCTATTGATTATCGATTATTGATTATCGATTGTTTGTATCGATTATCTATTGATTATCGATTATCGATTGTTTGTATCGATTATCTACTGATTATTGATTGGTATTAATTGTCCTTATTATTATTCAAATTCAACCAATACCTAATCGATTATACATAAAATTATATTGTATATTAAAAGATAGTTTAAAACTATGAAATTATCATGTTTCAATCGTGCGTGCCTAAAACAGTGCATGTTATACGTGACCAAAACAGCGTGTGGCAAAAGTACCTAAAAAAAGTACAAATCTCGATTTGTTTTGTTCCTCTGAGAAAGAGTTTAAAATAATCCTTGAGAAGTATTTACACACTTTGTTGTAGTAATTTACTTAGAAGTAAATATGAATTGTTTTTTCTCTTTTTAGTGTTCTTTTTTTTTACTGATGATGTGAAGCAGTACTTGCGCACGAATTATAATTATGATTGTTACTTTTTGTAATATTTTTATAATTTAGTTTTTGTTACTTATGTATGGTCCAATTGGACTGCGGGATATTTTAATAAATAAATAAATAACATTTAGAGTAGATAATTTTGTTAATGTAACTGTCGTATTTACGAATAATAATTAATAGCTTAAAATTCATTAATTCTTTTCGTAAATGTGCAAGTTATATTGTTTGTAACTTAGAAACGAGTTTCTTTCCCGTAAAAAGGTGCAAGATAAATAATTTAACACTTAGAAAACGTGAAACTGTTAATTTAGCGCAAAAACTCTTATAAAGTTGTGAACATTACACAAGTGTAATATAACAAACTTTTAGTTTCATTCATTTGAAACGAGCAACAATCCAGAAAATCAATTATAACAATCTTGCGATAATCTTGTCAACGAATCCGTATTTAAACGTAAGTAACAATTTGTAACAATTGTAACTTTCTTATTATTATAAACAATAAATTAAATAAAAGGAATATTTATCTTGTTATTCACGCAAAACCCGTAGTTTTGACAAGTGATCACGATCCCATATTAAAAATAAAGATCAGGCTTTACCAACCTGATTAATCAGCTAACTGGTTTAAAAATCTATTTTAAATAAACAATTTAATTTTATTTAAAAGCTTTGCTCTTGCCCGGAACGTAACACGCTGTTCAAGCCTATTTTAAACTTAATTAAGATTCATTACAAGCATTTTTTCAAATAACAGGGGTAACTTGTTTACCTCCTCACTTAGTAGCCAAATTGAAAAATATATTTGTTTTAAAGCTTTGTTATGTCAAGAATTTAATGAAATTTGAAAATAAAGCAATATTGAAAAAAGTATTAAGGACTTAAATGATTTATGTAAAAATAGCATTGAAATAAAAAATGTAGAAAAAACTATCAGCGTTTATATTCAATGCGTCTTAGTATTAGGAGATTACTTAGCTTTTATGTGGCTTTTCAGAAAATTTCAATGCAAAATTTGTAGTGCTAACTCTGCACAATGTAAAAAAATTTCTATCGCAGACAAAAAACTATCAATAACTAAGGCGACATATGAAAGTTATTTGCCTACACGGAGAGAAATCTGTTGCTATTATTGCTTGCAGAATCTTTACAAATTTTATTAGTCACTGCTGAATAGAATTTTAGCTTGAGGTTATAATAGTTTATATACGAAATCATCTATTTAATGTAACGGAGAGTTCGATGCAATAAAAACAAAAAGCAGCTGCTAATTTTGCACGAAATCTTTATTATAAATATAAAGAGAACGTGCTATAAAAGTATTAGATTCTTCTTATAAGAATCGCTCGAACTCCGACTGATTTTCAGGCGGACTTTATACAACACAATATTACTTGCGTGTACGCACATATAACTCACACACACATATATTTCTCTGGATGATTTCGAGGAACGGAACGCGTACAACTCGGTGACGTTTGCAATAACATAACCTAACAATTTTCACATGTTGCTTATACATTCAAACACGAATAAAAATGCAATAATTTTTAACTAATATACTTACTATTAAATAAATATTATTTTTTTATAACAGCAACAAGTATTAAATACTACATATAATATATAATGTTTTACAGGACAGAGAAATATCAAATATAGAGAGAGAGAAATATATGTGTGTGTGAGTTATATGTGCGTATACACAGGTGAGATTGTGTTGTATAAAGTCCGCCTGAAAATCAGTCGGAGTTCGAGCGATTCTTATAAGAAGAATCTAATACTTTTATAGCACGTTCTCTTTGTATTTTTAATAAAGATTTCGTGCAAAATTAGCTACTGTCTCTTATGCTTATTGCATTAAAAGTATTTTTACAATAAGTATATGAATCCATGCTAAAAATATAAGAGAAACGTTAAGCAATTTAAGTAATGTGCTCTTTCGAGTAATATTAGCAGCAGATTTCTCTCCGTGTAAAAATGACTTTACTTTATAAGTGTTAATAAAATTGCGAATTTAATATGATAAATGATTCTAACATTACAGAAAATCAGTCTGCTGTTAAACATTTAATTGATGAAGTAGATGAATTAGATATTTATGTAAAAAACTCCATTTTTTTTTAAATTTCATAATATATTAGTAATCTAATCGAGAACATTTTGTTCTTGATTAAAAATAAACAATGGTTAAATAAAGTGAAAAACGTGTGAGCATACTTGCTCTTTAACGTATGAAAAAAAATTTTTAAATGTCATAATATAAGGATAATAAGCAGATTCGGAGTATGATTTTTCGTCCACCACATTGCATCCGCCATTTTTAATTTTGAAAAAATGATGTCATATTCGTAATCAGCGACCTCAAAAACCCCCCCGTAACGATTTTCAAGCAAATACAATGATGTAAAAAAAATGTCCGCCATATTGGATCCGCCATTTTGAATTTTGAAAATCTGATTCCATATTCATAATTAGCGATCTCAAAAATCCCTGAGTAACAATTTTCAAGCAAATCCGATGATTTTTCAAAAAAAATTCTGAAACTTATGATCAAAAACTTTAAATGCGTTTTTGTCAAAATGTCTTTTTTTGATCTGGTAAGAGTAATATCTCGAGTTCTTTTGAAGCGATTTTAAAAAAATCAAACGGCTATTGATTTAGCGTCATCATGCCTATAAGTGGACCCTCAAAAACTGGAAAATTTCCAACTCCCCTTTTTTATAAGAGAAATTCTGAATAAAAACGCCTTTTTTTTGCATATTTTGGGAAAAAAGTACTCTAAAAAAAGGAGGGAAAGAAAATTCCACTTTTTGAGGTAACACACCTAAAGAAATATCTATCGAAAAGAATGTCACTTCGTTTTTGGTTTTATCTGTTTTAGAAAGTTTCGAATCGATCTTACCACCAAGAATGGGCATTTTCGAAAATGGCGTATATCGCCGCCATTTTGAAATAAAAATGAAAATTTTGTTTTACAAATTCTTAAATAAATTATTTATTACATGTAAAAGAAATTTTTTAAATAAATGTCATAGTTATTTTAATAATATACTACCGTCGGGTATTATCGGTACGGCTGCATACGCACGGCCCAAAAACATACCAATCTTTAAATCATGATTATTTTGTAAATACAAATGTCAGAAAATTAATAAATATACCATTCGAAAGATTATTAAATTCTACGATTAATGATATGCAACTGAAAACTTTAATAATTTATACAAAGCTGGCAGCAATCTACAAATTTGACAAAAAAATTTAAAAAATAAAATTTTTTTGGAAATTTTTTCAACCCCTGCACATTTTTTAAAAATTGTAGAAAAAATTTGAAACTTAAATAAGTGTGATCATTTAAATCTAATGTTTAATTTAAGACCAAAAGAGTTTAAAAATCTTATTCGGTTCGTGAGATATCATTATAAACGTCCGAGCATGTTTTTTGAAAAATGCATTGAATTAGTCGATTTTAAACGGTTTTTGGCTGAAAATGCTCGGCCGTTTATAATGATATCTCGCTAACCGTTTCAGATATTTGAACTCTTATGGTCTTAAATTACAGATGAGACTTGAATGATCACACCTATATAAGTTTAAAATCTTTTCTACAATTTTTAAAAAATGTGCAAGGGTTAAAAAAAATTCAGAAAAAATTTTATTTTAAAAATTTTTTTGTCAAATTTGTCGATTGCTGCAAATTTTGTATAAATTATTAAAATTTTCAGTTATGTATCATTAATCGCAGAATTGAATAATCTTTCGAATGGTATATTTGTTAATTTTCTGACATTTGTATTTACAAAAATATCGTGATTTAAAGATTGGTATGTTTTTGGGCCGTGCGCGGGTAGCCGTACCGATAATTCCCGACGGTAGTGTATATACTAAAAAAAGCCTTCCTTTTTGCCTGTTTTGACCTGGAATGTCCCATTAAAGCATTTAACGAAACCTACATAAAAGGTTTATGAGCTTACAGATATTCAAATACTCAATTTACATTCTTTAAAAAACTGTACAATATGATTACACGCAGCAATATTAAGCTTGACCAGAAACATTTTCACAAACAATGGTAAATACATTTTTATTTTTAATAATTTTTTAAGTAATTTAGATCTTTGGGGTACATTAAGAGGAGATTGCCATAATACATGATTCAAGTCTTCACAAACATAACCACACCTACACATCGGACTATTTACAATTCCAATACGCGCCAGTGAGGCCGCCAAACTATAATGATCTACTCTACAACGATTTATCGTGACAATAAATTTTCTAGGCAAGGACCTACAATGAAACCAATTCTTTCTAGTGTTAGAATGATATTTTTTAAAGTAATTTTTTCTCTTGTTTAAACCCAGTTCCCGTAAATAATCCCCAGTCTGTGAATAACACTTTTTCTTAAAAGATTCATATAGATCAGTAAAAGGGATCTTCCTATTGTCGATGCATTCCTCAACAGTCGCAGACTTGGCTTGCAAGTCAGCCTCCTCATTTCCCCAGACTCCGATCTGCGAAGGAACTCAATAAAATTTAACGGTGCTTTTGTTTGTATTAGCTGTATGAAAATCAATAAACTTTCTTTTTATTTCAAAAATATATCTATTAGTTTTAACACTGATAGAGCATGATTTTAAGCTTTGTAATACACTTAATGAGTCCGAGAAAATAAGGAAGTTACAATTTCGATTTTCAAGAGCAACATTCATTGTATCATTAACCCCCTACAACCCCCTTAACACCCGCAGGGTGGTGGGTCGAAATTCGAATTTTCTCGAAAAGTCGATTACGGTGTCTAAACCTACGTTTTTCGGGTCGCTGAAACCAAAAAAGACTACCAAAATTAAATCCTTTCCACCCTCGACCCACTACAACCCCCTGCTATAATTTTTGATAATTAATATTTAATTTTTAATTTTTCAAAAATCGGTTCGTTTTATTTGAAAAAAATTATTTTAGTGGGTTGTAGTAGGTCGAGGGTGGAAAGGATTTGATTTAGGTAGTCTTTTTTGGTTTCAGCGACCCAAAAAACGTAGGTTTAGACACGGTAATCGACTTTTTCATTCGAATTTCAATCCCCTACCCTGTGAATGTTAAGGGGTTTTTAGGGGGTTAAGGGAGGGAAGAATTTGTTCTTGGTAGTCTTTTTTAGTTTTATCGACCCAAAGAACATAGGAATAGACACCCTACTCCAGTTTTTAAAAACTGAAATTCCAACCCCAGGGAGCAGGTGTAAGGGGGTGGTAGCGGGAAAATGGCTGATGAAAAAAATTTTCATGGTCATATTCGGTTTTAGCGACCTCAAAAACATGGGGATAGGGGGGTGTGACCTCTGGGTTTTGACTTTTTTTTGCAAAAAAGATTGCAATCTTGATATTGACAGATTAGTATCGTTAATTTCGATATTCAAAACACTAATTTTATAATTAAAAGTCAATTTGTTAAATCGTTTTTTTGAGAAAAAATTATTGAATGATAAACTAGTTTTAAATTAATTAAATGAGAAGGAAGAAACCCACTTGATTAACATTGTAGTAAAAAGCAATTTTGATTTTTTAAACTCACTACACGTTTTTGGTCCTTAATCGATCTCTTCATTAGTCCAACAGGTGTTTTTCCAAAAAGTCTCCTGATATTTTTAAAAAATCCAGTACGATGATTGGAGTTCATGTTTTGATAATTTCAGATATATTATAATGAGACAAGTCCAAAAGAAAATGGTCAATTTTAAAAAGTTTTAAAATAATCGATCAATTAACACCAACATGTGATTCAATTTCTTCCTTATATTCCAAAACAAAGAAAATTCCTTGCATATGTATTGGATACTTTTTAATTCGATATAATATATATTGTGCTGTTATTTTGTTTGGATTTATAATTTTAGTGTGATATTATAGTGTTTGATAAAAATACATAATTTTAATTAGAGGAGAGTGGGGCAAACCGGACCCCCTAACGGTTTTTTGACTCTTGTGACTAAACGAATCAACCGATTTCATTTTTCAATGGCTTGTTTGAAAGATTATTTAATTGCGCAACTTTTTCCCAGAGACACCTATACTTTATCTTTTATTGTTTAGTTGCTGTGTTAACTTAAAAATTTTTTGCGAACGGTCCGGTTTGCGAACGCCCTGGGGTAAACCGGACCGTCTGGTTTTTTATTTATAATATTGCATTTACATAATCTACAATAATAAAAAACATAAAAAATCATGTAAACAATAGTTGTAGTAATGAAAATAATAATACAGAATTGAATTTTAATTAAATAAATATTTTTTTTAATAAAAAAAATAAATATTTGTCATTATCAGAGAAACAATATTAAAGGGTCCAATTCTTATTCGAAGACAATTATTTTTTATTGAAAGTAAATATTTTAATGAAAGAAACATTTTATTAAAAAATATTTTTTATGAAACTAATTCAATGGAAATATCCTATGGCCGATTTGCCCCACAGGTCCATTTTGAGAATAAATGTTTGTAAAAAAAACACTTTGCAAATTCATCAAAGTTTTTGGTGGTAAATATTCCTGAGGTATGTACCTTCAAAACCTAAGACCTAATATTTAGAAACATTACACGATTTCCTCAGAATTTCCTTAAGAAAAAATTCGTAAAAGTGTAGAAAAAACTAAAAAAACTTTTACTCCCTTTGTCGCACAAACGCAAGCTAAAACTGTCAGATTGAAAAAATAAGGTATATCAAACATGGTTGTTTTAAATTTGTAAACAACACTTTTTCCAATTTCGCCATTTCGGAAATATTGAGAGAAGTCCGGTTTACCCACCTGCCAATGTGAAGCTTGCTACATTGGTGAGACTAGTATATATATATTAAAAAGAAAAATTAAGCGAACATATAATAGATTGCAATAATGATAATAAAAGAACAGCTATGGTAACACATGCTCATGAAAATGATCATTTTTTTAGTTTCGATTCAACAAATATCATTTGTAGTAGACCGACAGATTAGCTCAGTCGGATAGATGTCTCGCTTGGCGGTCGTTAAAGGACCAAGGGTATAAGTATCCTTGGTATTTTTCCGGCACGTGAGACAATTTGAGCGGGAGGTTTGACGTCGAGGTATAATGATGTGCACCGTCGATTATTGTCCGGTACACACTATTAGAACTCGACTGACGATAAACAGGTTGTACTCAGGAGAGGTTTTCTACAGTTTCCCTCTCTACTGGCGAGAAAACCCATTAGACGGGTGGTCCAGGCAAATGCGAGTACTCCTAATTTTGAATTCGCTCTGTAGGCGCAAAACTTAGTATTAGGAGATATATATAAGAAATATTTGTCAGAGAAAATTGTAAGAGAAGCACTTGCATAGCCAAGTATGTAAGGCTGAAGACAGGTGGATAAACCAATAAGTAAAAAAAATAATAAAATATCATTTGTAGTGAGCGAAATTACAGACGTCGTCGACGGGCAAAAACTCATAAATAAAATATTTAAAATAATTGAAATTATGGATTTTTATCAAACACTTTAATGTATAACATCACACTAAAATTATAAATCCAAACAAAATAACATCTTTGCCGTGGACAATACAATGGATTCTTATTTTGAAAATGACTAAAATCGCTTGAAATTTGCTACCCAGGGGTTTCTGGGGTCGCTGATTACGAATGTAAAGTCAAATTTAAAAAAATTTTCAAATTCAAGATGGTGCATCCAATATGGCGGACGACTATTTTTAAAATCAATCCAATTTACCTGAAATTTGTTATTTTGGGGATTTTTGGGGTCGCTGACTACGAAACAAATGCCAGCTTTTCAAAATTTTCAAAATTGAAAATGGCGGATCCAATATGAACGGAATATAAAAAACTGAGTCTGAATTAATGGTTACTTAAATCAAATATAATTTAAAAGCCATTTCACCTTTAAATATACACTGGAACCCCCGAACTTTGGACTGCCATGTAATGGTGTCCAATGTTCGGAGGGGACACCTTGACGACTGAAAGTATAAATATTCAGGGCCATACGCTTTATTAAAACAAAGATCCGCTTAATGAATATTACATATTTGAGGATCAAGTTTTCAAAACCCGATAAATCCATTTTTTTAAATGAGCTATACATGGTTTCTATACATTCCGAACACGAAGAATATGAAAATTTTAGTTTTATTCAAGAAAAAAAATTTATTCTATTAAAATTTTGCTTTTATATTTGCTTATTTTGTCGAAAAAAACATTTTTTTCTTTCATAAAAATATTGAATTTTTAAAACAAAACTGCATAAATTTCTGCAATAGTTTTCCACAATTTACAAAAATGAAACAAAACTCGATAAATTCATAGTTCTAAGATTTTTTAAGCACATTTATAATTGTTATATTTATAAATTTATAAAATTAAGTTTATGAAAATAGATGATAAATATGTTAGATTTTAATATCCTATAATGATTTTCACGTTTTATTTGCTCGATTTCTTCGTAATAATATTTAAAAACCAGGTAAAAAAATTGTTATTCTATGTGAAGTTCGTTAACGACAGATTTCTCTTAAATAAACAAGCATTTGTTTTTAAGCGTTTTGGTATGAAAAATGCTGTTATATTGTTTACATTAAATTGTTCAATTTAATTAAAATGATATAAATATGGAATCTTCAGTGAAAGATATTAACCAAGGCACCAGGAAGCGTAAACGTGTTCAGGAAAAAAAAGTGATGAACAAATTTTAAGGTAACTAATTCAAAATTAGTTGAAATATAATTTTATTCTCAAGTAACCTAAGCTATGACGCAATGTTAAATTCTTTTTTATTAAAAAAATTAATTAATTAATTGATTTAATTTTATTAAAATTAAATTATTAAAATTATTAAAAATGTATTTAATTTTTTTTATTAAATAACAATTTTAATTAAGAAATATTTTTAACAGAGATAGTTTTGTTATTTTCTGTTTTATATTCAACGATTTTAAATTAAGTATTTACCTAGGTATAATTTTTTTAGATATTCTGATCCTGATCCTGAACTCCGAAATTGGATTCGACCATGCAAGCACGATACGAAAACTTATGGCTGTAAGAGAATTAAGCTCTCCGAAATTAAAAACATTAGAAACGTTTTTTTCCAGAATCCGAATAGGAATGTTCAAAATGTTACATTGAATTCCATGATTGGCGTAAACGATCCAGAGCGTAGAAGATGCAAAGATGAAAATTCAACGAAGAAAAAAAGATCCATGTCGATAAGTTTATTTTTGAAAAATAGAAATGGAAAACAGATACAAGTTTGTCAAACATTTTTTCAATGCGCTCTCAGTTTAAAGATGAATCGCATCCGTACTGTTGCTAAGGATATACAAGAAGGTCGTGTTCCACGAGAGAAAAGAGGAGGTGATCACAGAGGACACAAGTTAGCAAATCAGAAGGAAGCGGTGAAAGAATTTATCGGAAATTTGCATGGAATTGAAAGCCACTACTTACGAAGTAAATCCAAACGGATTTATTTACCGGCAAATTCGTCCATATCTAAACTTCATGCTTGTTATAATCAGAACAATCCAGACTTGCAGGTAAAGTACTATATGTTTCGAAAAATATTCGTTACCAACTTCAACATTGGATTTTCTTCACCTGCAAGTGATTGTTGTACTACATGCACTCAATTTAAAAATCGTATTAAAGTTGAGACTGATCAAAAAAAGAAAGTCGATTTAATGACTGGTCAAAGAATTCACAAACTGCGAGCATCAGCTTTTTACGAACTAGCGAAGGAAAATCCGGACAATACATATTCCTTCTGTTTCGATCTGCAGCAAGTCCAACAATTGCCTAAAACTCTAATTCAAAAAGTTTTTTTAATCTCGACAGATTAGTTTCTACAATTTCTGCTGCGTATCTATGGGTGCTAAAGATCCGACTTATTTTACTTGGGACGAAAGTCAAGCAGGTCGAGGTTCCATACAGATAGGGTCAGCGTTATGGAATCACTTGCAATCTCTTGATTTGGAAGAAATAAATCATCTTCGCCTTTTCTGTGATGGCTGTCCTGGACAGAATAAAAACTCTCACTTCGTTCATGTCTTGTTAAACTGGCTTCAAAACTATTCGCCTCCAAACGTATCTGATATGACAATTATCAGAAAACAGAATATATCCAAACCTATAAGAAACCAAAACTGGATAAATCCAGTGTCCGGAAACAAAACTAAATAAATCTATTTTTATTTTTTAAATATAATCAATAACTAATTACATAAAAAATTTTTCAATACTGTGAATGAATGTAGCGGGTCGTCTGCGTACATAATCGTTTTTACTTTTATTTTACCTCAACTAGTTTTAAAGATCTAACGTTTGTTGGTTTATCTTAAAATCACTTCAATTGGATTTATCAGGTTTTGAAAACTTGCTCCTCAAATAATAATAAAATAAAAAAGTTAATTAAAAGAATAAAACAGCTGAGCAGGTTTCTCTCTCTCTCTCTCTTTCTCCATTACATATAATTTAGTTCTGCCCCTAGCGGATAGTTTAAGAAGTAATAAGCCAAATTAGAAATTACCGTTCGATCGATTATTATTGTGAGTGATATCAAATGTCACAAATTTGAAAATAAAATATTGCAATTAGTTACAGGTAAATACTCTTATCCTGTTTTATTTTGTATTCTATTGTTTTGCAGTAAAATATCATGTTTAATTTATATGTTTTTAGAAAACTTCCAAATTAGTGATGAATATTTTATTTGTATTTATAGGTTATGTATATGTTACCGGCAAAACCCGAAGTCCAGGCAAAACCCGAATTGCCTAGGGAATTCGGGATTTGCCTATGATTTTAGGAAATACCCGAATTTCCTAGAGATTCATAGGCCAAACCCGAATTGCCTAGGCAAACCCCGATTTCCCTAGGCAATTCGGGTTTTGCCAAGGCCGTTTTAGGCAAATTGAAAATCAAACTAAATTGAATTAAATTAAATTAAATTTATTGCAAAAAATATTACTATAACGCAATTGATCATAAGAAAATAGTCTTAGATGAAATAATTTCTTTTTCAATTTACCAAATGGCTTGTATTGAGTCATGCATTGATGTAAACAAATAGTAAACGAACTGTTCTTCATAGATCACTATTAATTAGTGTCTCTTCTGACTTTAAATTGTACATACCATTCGAAATGAGTAACGAAAATTTTATTCAAAAATGGAAAAGCGATTTTTATGCGGCGGTTAATAAATCTGCAAATTATAAAATAATTGTGCAAGAGAAATATGATGAGATTTTAATGGATGTGAAAAGTGGAAAATTAAATGGAGTAAAAAGTAGCCTTAAGTACAGAAGGTTGAAAAGATATGACATTTTAGAAGTTGCGGGAGTTACAAAATTAATTTAAAAGTTTCATCAGTGGGATTTCACTGAGAATTAGTAAAAACCACTGATTGTCAGTGAAATTCCACTGATTCATCAAAGAAAACTGGGCCACTGAATTGAAATCAGTGAAATTTTCACTGATTCAGATTCAGAGTGTAGTTTGATTTTCAATTTGCCTAAAACGGCCTTGGCAAAACCCGAATTGCCTAGGGAAATCGGGTTTTGCCTAGGCAATTCGGGTTTGGCCTATAAATCTCTAGGAAATTCGGGTATTTCCTAAAATCATAGGCAAACCCCGAATTGCCTAGGCAATTCGGGTTTTGCCTGGACTTCGGGTTTTGCCGGTAACATATACAATTATTAAAGAAGGCTAATAACAAACAATATTTTTTTTTATTGTTTATACTTCTGCCCTATTAATCTTACGCGCTTCGACAAGAGTCCCCGAGAAATACTTTTTTGGATTAAGCATAACCATTCTACTTAGAAATTTTTTCTATATATTAACCTAATTTGCGTCTACAGCCGACTTTATTAGGAGTACTTGCATTCTGCCTGGACCACCCGTCAATGGGTTTTCTCGCCAGAGAAGAGGAAAACTGTAGAAAACCTCTCTGAGTACAACCGGTTTATCGACAGTCGAGTTCTAATGGTGTGTACCGGACAATAATCGACGGTGCACATCATTATACCTTGACGTCAAACCTCCCGCTCAGATTATCTCACGTGCCGGAAAAATACCAAGCCAAGTGGGCGCGAACCAAGGATACTTATACCCTTGGTCCTTCAACGACCGCCAATGCGAGGTCTCCATCCGACTGAGCTAATTTGTCGGTTATAACAAACAATATTCATAATAAAAATAATAAACGAATTATTTATTTATGAGTAAGTACTCTTGTCCTATTTTATTTAGTGTTTGATTTAAAAATGCAAAAATATTTTTAGGGCGTTGTCGGCTGTGGCGAGACAGCGGATATAGCGAGACACTGCGATATTTCAAACAGCTGAGTTGACAGTGTTGCTTTTTTTGGTGTAAAAGTAAAGTTTTATAATTTTATTCTGTTGAAGCTTTTTTATATGATACACACTTTCTGGATGTAAAATCTGTCACTATAATGCTGTCAATAGTTTTAAGCAAGTTTTAAAGTTTTATACTTCGTATGAAAAAGTGTTTATAAAATTAAACTTTTCAAAATTTTGTTAACGGCATATATTTTAAGTTATTAGTATGTAAGATTCCTTCAAAATTCCTAGAACATTATGCATAATAGTCCGATAGACACAATTGTAGATCGTTATTACCGTAAATCACTGTTTCGGCAATTGCGAGACACTTATTGTCGGCAGTGTCCGGACACTGCTTGTTTAAATCTAATAAAATAGTACATTTCTAAATGACTTCGGTATTATTTTTTTTTAAGTTTTGTCGGCAATATTTTGCATAACAATAACCTAATCTTAAAGTTGCGTATGTATTTTCAAATAATCCGTAATAATAAAAATAATAATCTTAACTCTTTTTTTAGATGTAAAAAAACGTAATCAATTTAAAAGGGACTCAAAGGAACCCAAATGCTTTGAAATTGAAAGCCGTAAAAGACATTATAATTGAAAAATTTGCGATTTAAAGTAATGTCTCGCCACTACCGACGTTTTTGAATGTCGGTAGTCGCGGGACATTTTTAAAATTCGGTAATAACTTTTTTTAAAGACATATGCTATCTATATTATGTAAATTTGTAAAAGATAGTCTCACTAGTCTGTCTGCACAAAAGCAGACCAAATATTCATGAAAATATGAGTCCTACACAAAAAAACAAAGCGTGTCTCGCCACTACCGACTCTCCCCTAAAGTAAAATATTAATTTATATTTGTGGTTAGGTTATGCCTGTAAAGACAAAAAATATTCATATAAATAAGAAAAAAAGGTTTAAAGGTAACAGTTAATTTACTGTTAAAGTTATAAATAAATTGAATATTTTAGGTGCCTTATAAACACGGATAATTTTCACAAAATGTTACAAAACTTGTCTCAAGTATTGTCAGAGTTTGGGGAAAGTCAGCCAGAAGGGAGTGAGTCTGTAATTCACGATTATTTTAATGGAAGCGATGACAAAAAAAATTATTCTCTCCAGTCTACTGGAACCTCTGTTTTTCACCAACAAGAGACTGTATGTATAATTTATAATTAACTTTTCTCATACAATTATCTTTTTTTTATAATTTATTTACTTTTATTTTTTTAATTCCACTTTTGAATAATTTGTTCAACTATAAATAGACTTATGAAATGTATTATTTTTAAAATACAGAAGCTCAATTCCAATAATAAAAAAATTAAATTAATTACACTTTATTCATTATTTTTAAAATTTTTAATTTATTTTTAAAAATATACTTTAAAAATATATTTTCTCTTTTATTTCATAGAATAATGAAGACGAATCACAAAGCCAAAAAGTCCAAGAACGAAATATCTTCGAAGATATTGAACAAGTAAATGCATCAACTTTCGAAGAAATTGATAAAACTGAGAAAGACTTTTTAGAGAAAGGATGTAATTGTGGATTAGATTGCACGAAAAAATTTAATTTCGATGACATTATCAACAGCAGAATCAGCTGTAAAGACTGTGATGTGTACTGTGATCAGCACGTAAATCACCATCACTTTTTATTGCAAGAAGCATTAAATGAATTAACGAGAATTGATGAAGGCACAATGCAAATAGATCATGTTTCTAAAGTCCAAAGAAGAAATTATACACAGTATTCTTTTCGTAGCGTTAATGTGTGTAAAAAGTTTTTCCAATTTGTATTCGGTTGCGGAGAAAAAAAACTGAAGAATGTGAAGTCTCATTTTTTAGAAAATGGTGTGCACCAACGAAGTCACCAAAATTCACATTGTAGTCCTAAATGCTTTAGTGAAGAGTGTCGTATTAAAGCAGTGACATTCATAAAAAATTTTGCAACTCAAAACGCACTGATTTTACCAGGTCGATTGCCTTCATATAGGTTGAATACTGACCTTAATATTCTGTCCTGCAGCATGTCTAAATCATACGTTTGTGACTTATATAAACAAGCTGAAGAAGGAACAACTAATGAAAACGTAGGCAAGTCAACTTGGTACAACCTGTGAAACATGTTTTGTGCGAACATCGTGATCCAGAAGCCGAGGACAGATTTGTGTACTGTTTGCCAACAGTAAACTTTGTCTTTGGGCAAAATGCAAGGATTGAGCGAAGAGGAAAAAAAAGAAAAAAATAAAAGAATCGCTACAGCACTTAGAGATGGTGACTACTGAACGGGCTTATTATAACGATACAGTATTGCAGAGTACTGAGACAATCAACGACGCCCATTGTGCTGTTCGTCTTGGTCAACATGAGCCCCGTTCATATTTAGGTCAGATGCATTATTTTTTTGATTTTGCTCAGCAAATAAGTTTACCCTACAGCTCTCAACAAGTTGGGGCTTTGTATTTTTTGGCTGGGTATAAAGTAGCACTTTTTGGCATAGCTGCTGAGCCTTTAAAGCAATTTGTGTTATATGTGATACCTGAATCATGTCACTCTGGAAAAGAAAGTAACGTGGTAATTTTATTACTTCATCACTTTTTCGAAAACTTTGGAGTTGGTGAAACTAACTTTGTATGTCATGCTGACAATTGCTGCGGGCAAAACAAAAATAATTTTATGCTTCAGTATGCTGCATGGCGCATAGCAAATAAACTTCATGATTCTTTCCAACTCTCTTTCTTGCCTGTTAGACACACTAAGTTTTTACCAGATCTGTACTTCGGATGTTTTAAGAAACGATTTCGCTCGTCGGATGCAAATAATTTAAAAGATATTCTAGCAGTTGCTGCAACAGCTTGTCAGGCGAGAGATACAATAATTGCAGCGTTAGTCGGAACAGAAACAGGAGAAATAAAAATTCTCTCATACGATTGGAGTGGATTTTTCAAAAAATTTTCTCCTCTTTCTGTAAAACAGCTTCTCTCGTATAACCACTTCGTAACGGACAAAGAAAATTTGGGCGAGATAAAATATAAATTAGGATCTTAGAATCCACAATACGAACGTACACAAATTTTTAAACACGAAGCCAAAAATATTTATACGAAAAAATCCGACCGTTTGTCCGTCCAAAATGATTCGAAGGATATTTTATGTCCAAGACTGCAAGCACCAGGAATAAAATTGTACCCAATTATTAATCTTGTAAAAAAATGGTTTTTAATAGAAAAACTGTCCTTTTTAGAAAAGGGACCATTTTATTAATTTTTTGTATTTTCCAAATTAAGAGGGGGGGATGGTTTTAAAAATTTTAAACCTATTGGTTTTTTATCCTTAAGGTACCCTGGACTGTAAACAATTCTTATCTTAATAACTTCCCAGAAGAACCAGAGATATTAATGTTAGAGTTTTTTTTCGTAATTGTCGAAATGAAAATTTGGATATTGCGTCAATTTTTTCATAATAGAGACTGTCAACAATTTTTAAATACGTTTAATATCTATTCTTTTTCTTCAAATGACACAATAAAATTAAATTCAATCATTAATCTTGTAAAAAAATGATTTTTTAATAAAAAACTGTCCTTTTAGAAAAGGGCCCATATTGTCGGTTTTTCGTATTTTCAAAATTAAGGGGAGGGGGTGGTTCTAAAAATTTAAAACCTGTTGGTTTTTTATCTTTAAGGTGCCCTGAACTGGAAACAATTCTTATCTGAATAACTTCGAAGAAGAACCAGAGATACAACAATTAGTTGGTATTGCAATCTTTAATTACGTTTTTCTCGAAATCAGGTTTTTGGAGTTCTAAACTTTGAAATTCCGTAACTCAGCGAATTTTCAACCAAAAAAGTTCTAAGACCACTCAAAATTTTCCAAATTTTTACAGGAATACGCCCATATAGATAACTCCAATAATGCCAAAATGGGCCCTTTTCATGTGGACGTCTACATATGAAAAATATTAAATACCTACATTACAGAATTTACAATAACTTTTACAATTTTTTAGGAGTGGTCCACTCAAAATTACACTTTTTTCATTCCTTAAAAATTAGCTTTTTTTTAAAAGTCAATTGTTTTTTCCAAATAAAAAAAATCAAAGCTATTATGGTATAAACACTTATCTAGGGATCTAAACTAAAGCTTGAAATAGAAACCTCCGATTAATTTGCTTTCATAAAGAATTTTTTAGAAAAAAAGCTTAGGCGGTCCACTCAAGGTGACAATACCCTACATAAATTAAAGGACAAAAAATTAACAAATATTGTTCTTTGCATTTGAATAGGTTAAAAATAACTAATTTAATAATAAAACGTTAGTAACTAATTTAAATAGTAACATTTTCCTAATGAAATAGTTAATGGTAACTAATTATTATTTTTTTCGGTCAAATTAATTTATCGGCGGTTTTCCGGTATTCCAGTGTGCTAGACATAGGTACTGTTAAATGTATTGGTAGAAACTAAAACCCGTCGAAGACGGGCACGACGCGACAGCTAGTATTAATATAATTTTGATAGAAAATTTTTTTCCAGGTACTTTATAATTTTTCCCCGATTTTTCCATGGTTTTTCCAGGTATTCCAGGAATTCCAGGTTTCTAGAAAGTGTAGCACTGTTATATCGTTTTAATACCTACAATTCTCTATATTATTTAAAAAAATGGAAATAATTTTCAAGGTTTCTGTTTCTAAATAAATAATTGTAGGGGAGCGTGGTCCTAAGTTGTCCGTGGGCCTAAGTTGGCCACCCTGCATTTCTCAGAGATGGTATACTGGACGAATCTATAATTTTGTGGTATGATATATTGATAAACCATGATATAATTTATGGACCTAATTATAATCTAAGATTCTTCTACGCATTGTGAGGACAATAATATTGTTTACGACCAAAAAAATTTAATTTTTCTTGTTTTTTCCTTTATTTAATGTTGTAATAAGAGGTTCTGTTGATTTTTTAATTAATTTTTTTTAATAGCGTAATAATTTGAAACTTTTAAAAATCTACAGTGGTCCTAAGTTAATCACCTATTGTTTTTATTTATGTTTTACTTCTTTTTTGTGTTTTTAATCACGAGAAAGACCGTAAAAGTGTAACGTAGGAATTAAGCAAAGACAAAAACAAAAAAAATGGTTTAAAAACATTAGAAAAGACATAGTACAAAAACGCCTGTCTCTACAGCCATCCACCACTGCAAATAAATGAAATAAAATAAAGCTTCATTTTTCAAACAAAAATAGTTAAATAATGCGTTTTTATTCTCCTAAATGTATCAAATTTGTAAAATTTCTGCGTAATTAAAAAGAATATGCATTTCTTTCTTAAACACAAGCAAAAAAAGTGTTGGCCAACTTAGGACCGCTATTTCTGAAATGTCCAAAATGCAACTTTTCACTATTTATTGTATTAAGACTACAAAAGCCATTCTATAATGTTCTACATACCACAAAATTATAGAAAAACGATCTCTGAATACTAATATATATATACTTGCCGAAGTGATTAAATTTAATTTTGTTACTATTTTCGACCAATTTGCTTAGACGGCCAACTTAGGACCACTCTCCCCTAATTGGTAAATGAAAGCAATTAAATTTTTTCCCTTTTTTAAAAAAATGTAAAATAATTGATTATTTTATTAATAACATTGATAAAAATTGTCTTTGGCAAATCAAGGTTATTACATTTTCTTTTCAAAAAACTGTACAAAATTTTTTATTTTCATCATAGTTTAATTAAACCTAATTAAAAACGTTTTAAAAATTTAATTATTATTTAATTTAATTATTTATTTTTTATCTATATTAAAAATTTTTTTTACAATATTCATCCGATAAACGATTTTTTTAATTTATTAAATTAATAGGTTAATTTATTTCATGAAATTGAAAATTTATTTTTAGAAAATATATATAATACATTTAATTATTGAGTAACATAATTATAAATTGAAGACAAATTTAATTGGAAATCAAAGCATTGAAATAAATACTGTAAAAAATTGATTTATTTAATTTAATTAGTTAACATGTTTATTTTATCAGTCTTATTTGAATACTAAATACTTTGGTTGTTTTCGTTTTCGTCCGTCAATACCGCGTTCAATCCTCAGTCCCTCCAAATTGTTTTTAACAATAAAAAAAACTTTCTCCAAAACTCATAACTTCCCAAAATTAATTAGAATAATAATAAAATAAGCAAAATAAATTTTTTTCTTTTATTATAATATTATTTTTAATAGTAAAAGATGTTATTTGTTTTTTAAAAAATTAATCCACATTTATTCAAACGATTATTTATGTCAAATGTGAAGCTTTTCGTCCATCGACGATGGACCTTTTCAGACAATATATGGGGCATTCTCCACAATATTTTCATTGAAAAATTTTATTTTGTTGGAATAATTTTTTTGGATTTTGTATCGAAAAAAAATAAATACGTATTTTTTTATTTTGTGATTTGATGAGAATTACGGAAGTTATTAATTTTTGAAATTTAATGTTTTTGTAAACAGTGACTTTTCAAAACCGTTTTTCTCCCTCAATATTTCAAGTTGGAAAATAGAATGACACATGAAATTTGTCGGAAATTTCATGAACTTTTCAAATATGCAATTATTAATAACGGATCTGCAAAGGGAATACCTAAAAACTTAAAATTAAACTTAAAAAGTGTTATTTCTCGAAGATGGACACTATCGATTTTCAATTTTTTTCTCTACACTTAATCTTTAAAAAATGAGAAATTTTTTCCTACTTATGAGAATGTGGTGTTATTTTATTTAATTATTATTTACAATATTCTTAAATCTAAATGCTTGCATTTTGGAGTTGCATTATATAAATAAATCTCAGTTTCGTTCAATTTCTATTGAATGTCATTTGTTTTTTTTGTTGATCAATATTATTTATTTTCATAGAAGTGCAAAATAATTTGCAAATTGTATAAAATATAATTATTTATTATAAATAAAGTGTTTTATTAAATGCTCTTGCTATCCTTTTAAATTATTAAAAAAAATAATCATAAATTATATAATTTGCAAATAATTTTGACACTTCTCTACAAAAAGTGAACAAATGACATTCAACAGAAATCGAATAAAACTAGTTATATAATCATAGAATGTACCTCAAAAATTTGTGCACTGAGATTAAAAATATTGTAAATAATAATTAAATGAAATAACACCACATTCTCATAAGTAGGAAAAAATTTCTCATTTTTTAAAGATTAAGTGGAGAGAAAAAAATTGAAAATCGAAAGTGTCCATCTTTGACAAATAACACTTTTTAAGTTTAATTTCAAGTTTTTAGGTATTCCCTTTGCAGATTCGTTATTAATAATTGCATATTTGAAAAGTTCATGAAATTTCCGACAAATTTCATGTGTCATTCTATTTCCCAACTTGAAATATTGAGGGAGAAAAACGGTTTTGAAAAGTCACTTTACAAAAACATTAAATTTCAAAAATTAATAACTTCCGTTATTTTCATCAAATCCCAAAATAAAAAAATACGTATTTATTTTTTTTCGATACAAAATCCAAAAAAATTATTCCGACAAAATAAAATTTTTCAATGAAAATATTGTGGAGAATGCCCCATATGGAAACTGCAAATTATTATTTAACATAAGTTAACGGTTCATAAAAACAAAAAACAATACTGTTATTATATTCCATTATAGTAACATTATGTAAGTAACCTAAACTTACCAATGTGGATATCTTTCATCATATTATTTTTAATATTAAACAAATATTTGTCTTATTTTTTTAAGCAAATTTACATCCATAACCTATCTAAAATTATCAGTGATAATTTCCGAACTCATCACGGATAACTACCAGATAATTCGCTGCGAATTAACATTTCAACTTTTCAGCGACTTCCCAGAGAATTCGCTCTGCGAACTCGCAAAAGGTCGGACATTTAGTCTCCCGAACTTCGCATTGCGAACTTCTTGCGAACTTCCTGCGAAATGTTGTGTTATGTGGAATAAAACACTACAATTTACATCAAAAATAATATTTCCACTTACACATTGTAAAAAATCTTATTTTCCGCTCAAAAAAAAGAAAATTGTTGTTAAATAATTATTATTTGCTTATGTAGAATATAAATATATTTCGATGTCAGGTTAGGTAGAAAAAGTGAAAGGTTTATTACGTTGACAATTGTGATGAAAGATTGTCTTCCAGTATTTTTCTTACTAGTTAGCAGAGCAGACAACTTTACCACTCTTAAAATTGAAAATACGCTGTAAGTTTGGGTGGTTTAATGATGCCGCACTCACTGTATACACATGACATTCACAAAAAAAATTGTTTATAATAAATTTATGTAAGATTTAAAATTCTTTATCACATCAGAATATTAAAGTTGACACCCTAAGCGAAATAAATCACAAGTTTACTAATTTTTAAACCTTCCTATTTCAATGAAAAAACGTCCTTATATTTCCACAAAATTTTTGGTTTTGTACGTGAAAAACAGTTTTTTTAGTTTTTCTTTATAAATAATAATCCTACGTTCCTGAAACTTTTGGAAATAGTTTGTTTCTGTAAAACTAACTTATATGTTGAATAAGAAAAAATGTCACTCATTCATTTCTCAGAAAAATGAAGAGATTCACTGTTGACGCTGGTTTAATGTAGCCTACTCTCCCCTACAAATCTGTTTGTTTTCTGCAACTTTAAATGAGGACGAAATTTTGAAATTGCAAAATTTTTTACAATTAAACAATTGCGAAATGTAAGTATCAACATTTAATTTCATTTTATTATAATTTTTTTTAAGAATAAAAAAATTTAATTCACAATACATTTTTAATAAATATTTAAATAATATGTATAAACAAGAATATATTGTTTTTTATTAATTTAAATTTTAATATTTCTTTTATTTAACAAAAATTTGTTTAAACATAATTAAAATGAATTATTTTTTAAAAAAAGTAATTTTTATAATTGTGAAAAAAATGTTTTTCTGGAAATATTCAAAAAAATTATAATATTATTTTAATTGCAGATGGATTGGAAAATTTAAAGAAAATCTTCATTATGCAGTAATAAAATATTTGAAAAGAAAAGAAAACAATATGAAATTAATTTCATTAATTAAAAATAATTTCAACAATGAATGCGGAATATTATATTGTGGAACAATACTACAAACGTATTATTATAAAGAATTATTGCAGAAAAATGAAATAAATTCTAAAGTTTACCATTTAATTCAAAATTGGAAGATGCTAAAAAAGAAGAAATTTTCTTAAATTGGAAAACAAATAATATAAGATTATTATTATTATCTTTTACCGAGTGATAAATTCTACTACTTAAATAATATAAGAATTTTATGTTTAACGATAGCACTTGGCATGGGAATTGATAAAAAAATACAAGATTTGTAATTCATACTGAATTGTCATTCAATTTCACAAATTATATTCAAGAAAGTGGTCGTGCTAGAAGAGATAATGAAGTAAGCAAATGTATTCTTTTTTACATATTTCAGATTATGAGAAAAAATTAAATCAAATAATTAAAAATAATAATTATTCAGTTATAACAAAATTATAAATGATTAATAAATTGATAGAATTATTACATTATTGTAATAATATTAGTGAATGTCGTCAAAAAATTATCATGAAGTACTTAAAAACTAATGATAATTTAAACTTAAATGATTTTCGTTGTAACAATTGCGACATTTGTTTAAATTTATATAAATATAGTGGAATAATTGTTAATAATACTGCGAGGAAGATAATTGAAATATTACAAGAATTGAATAATAATCTACATTATTTTAAAGGAATAATTGTAGACGAAATAATTATAAACAATTATTATTCCAATAATTCTTTTGGATTTTTATGTTGTTGGAGTTACAATAAAAAAACGATTAATATCATTATTATTATTATTGAAAGTAATTAAATTAGATTTTGTGAATGTTATGAATGAAGACAAACCAATTTTTAAAGTGAATAATTTACATATTCTAAACGTTAAAAGTGATGTAAGTTTTTTTATTACTATTAATTATAAATACATAATTTTAAAAAATAATTAATAACAATGAACGTTAATTTATTTTTATTTTTTAGATAATAATGGAAGTGTCAGTATCAGAATGCAAAATTTTTCATAATATGACAAAAAAAGTCTAACACGAATGTTTTATAAGGAATTAAAAATGATTGGTTCCAAATTATCTATTAATAATTTCGGAATTAATACTTATATTGTGCGTAATACAAGATGTTTAAATGTATTAGCTAAATTTATGCGAATTAATGAAGAGGATTATCTCAGGTCGTTAATTATGAATCTGAAGTCAGATTTTCAAAATTTAAAGTGGCTGACCCAATGTAGTGAACATATTGAGATAAATGATAAAATATAAAGATATTGTAAAAAATATACAATAAATGCCTTTAGCCTTTGACTATATAATAAATAACTTTTATTTTTCTGCATGGGCTTGTTTAAAACAACTGTCACAGTAATGTAACGAGATTTTCTCAAAATCGTCCACCTCCTCTCGGTGAGAATCGAAATAATTCGAATACTCAAAGGTTCAGGGCATTTATCGAAGTAACAAGTTTCAAGCAAATTTAACATTTTTTGAAAATTTTATCTATCCTTGTTAAATTTTGAAAAAAAAATTATTTTCAGGCGCCATTTTGGATTATAAAAATAAAAAATCTTAAAACGCGAAGCATATTTTTAAACTAGAACTATAGCGAACACGTTTTGTATACCTTAGGTGACCTGGAAAAATTAATATCACAACTAAAATTGGATTTAAAAAAAATTACTTTCCAAAATTTTGTATTTTTTAAGTATTTTTGAAAAAAATAAGGGTTAAATTATGTCACTTTTTGCAAATTTTGACAATGTAATTCGAAAAAGCGACCCTAAAAACATATGGGCAATTCCACGTGAGATTTTAGTCGACCTCTTAAAATTCGCCAAAAATATTTTTTTTCTATTCTGTATCGAAAAAAACAGATACGTATTTTTTTTTTATTTTTTTTTAATTCTCCAAATTTTCGAGTTATGAATTTTCGAAATTTTGGACTTTTAACCCGTTGACTGTCGCTGACGCATATATGCGCAAAACTAAACTGGCCAAAAGTGGTTCATGACGCATATATGCGCAACTTAAAAAAGGTGATTAAAAACTTCTTAAATGTTCCTGAAACCGGTTACTCGGGGGTTTTCGAGGTCGCTGATTACAAATATGACATTCGTTTTCCAAAATTCAAAATGGCGGATCCAATATGTCGGACAACAAAATAAAAAATTGATCAGATTGACTTAAAACGTAGTACTCGGGGGTTTTTGGTGTCGCTGATTACGAATCTGACATCAGTTTTTCGAAATTCAAAATGTCGGATCCAAGATGGCGGAAATTTATCAAAATTCGACGAATCTGCTTGAAACTTGTTACTCTGGGGTTTTAATGGTTGCTGATTACGAATCTAAAATTAGTTTTCCAAAATTCAAAATGGCGGATCCAATATGGCGCAGGACAAAATAAAAAATTAGTTATAATGTCTTGAAACTGAATACTTGGGGGTTTTTAGGGTCGCTGATGACGAATCTGTCATTATTTTTTCAGGGTATTTATCGAAATTTGATTTCACCAAAAATTATCATACTGATGTCAGATTAACCAGTTTCAAACAAATTTAATAAATTAAAAAAAAAATTTTGCCATATTGAACCAGATATTTTAAATTTTGAAAAACTGATTTTAGATTCGTAATCAGCGACCAAAACATAATTGCATACGTGTATATTATCAAATATACAAATAATTAAAAAATGAAACATTATTTCAGATGAGAACGCGTTAAATAAAATTTGGGATCAGTTGACAGAAAACTTTAAATTAGATGAGTTTCGTAAAAATGAAACAATCACAATCAAATCAAATCAAATTTGCTTGATTTCAAAATTTAATAAATTACCATTTAAATCAACTAGAGGACGTGCCACAAAACCATTACAAATTGTACATGTTGATTTAATGGGACCAATTACCTCAACATCCTATCCGGAAGGATATAAATATATATCCGTTTTCATAGATGATTTCTCGAGATTTGCAATGGCATATCCCATGAAGACAAAAAGCGAAACCGGACATTGTTTCGAAATGTTTATAAGAAGTGCTAAAAATTAATTAGGTCACGACGCAAAAGTGTGCTATTTAAGAACCGATCAAGGTACAGAATTCACAGGGGGATATACCATTGAGGTTTTAAACAAAATAGGCGCGGGATTACAATTAGCCAGTCCTGATACACCACAGCATAATGGCGTGTCAGAACGCTTCAATCAAACAATTCAGAAAAAGGTGAGATGCTACATTTATGACGCATTGTTACCGGAAAACTTGTGGAATTTAGCGCTAACGACAGCAGTTTATGCGTACAATCGTAACCCACATAAATCGAATGATACATATTTTATATTTATTATATTATATTATTAATATTATTATTATTATTATTATTATTATTTATTATATTTTTTTTATACATATTTTTCTAATGAGGTAATCATATGATTACCTCATTAGAAAAATTTGCTCCTGAACACAATTTTAATATAAATCAAATAAAAAGATTTGGATGCGTAGCCTACATTAAAGTTCAAAGAAAAACAGGACTAAAGTTCAGAGCAATTGGAAGACGCGTTATCTTAATTGGATACACACCCACAGGATATCTATTTCTAAGACCCGAAGATGGAAAATATTATGAAAGTCGAGATGTAAGGTTTAATGAAAAAATAGCTTATTGCGATAAATACAAGAAAAATAGTATCCAAGACTTCTCTGAGTTTCAAGAAGAATTAAACAAAAATGAGTGGTTTACAAAATTCGATAAAGATGAGAACAATTCAGAGGAACAATTAAAACCGGAGGGAAAAATTAACCCATTAACCCTTTAACGCCGGGACGGACACTTTTTTTAAATCATTTTCAACGTTAATTATTTTGGTTATTAGACATGTAGAAAATTTTTGGAATAACATTTTCTGACGTATTTTTTATCGCTCTTTCAGAATCTGTCATCAAAATTGGAAAAAACAAAAATTCCTAAAAGTTATGGCCATTTTTTTGGAAAAAAATCCAAATTTTTGACATTTTTGATACAAAAATGATTTTTTTTTCATGTTAGCAGTAACCAGAAAAATTCTTTATCATAAAATATCGCGTCCACAATATCCAAGCTTCAAAGTTATGGACCATACATTTAAAAATTTCAAGATGGCAGATCCAAAATGGCGACAAAAGAATTTTTTTCCCCAAAATTGACACCCTGTGGACTTTTTTTTAATCCTCCTTTTATCTTCAAGACAAATAGTACTTGAATGTTTTTTGGGTCGCTGATTACGAATATGATGTCAGTTTTCAAAAATTCAAAATGGCGGATCTAATATGGCGGATGAATTTCTAACAAATTATCAAATTCACTTGAAACTTGTTACTCGGGGGTTTTTGGGGTCGCTGATTACGAATATGATGTCAGTTTTCAAAAATTCAAAATGGCGGATCCAATATGGCGGACGAATTTCTAAAAAATCATCAGATTCACTTGAAACTTGTTACTCTGGGGTTTTTGGGGTCGCTGATACCGAATCTCAAGTCAGATTTTAACAATTCAAATGACGGATAATTTATTACTTCATTTATTTAGCTAAATGAATTGTCTATTAGTTAGTCTTTGCAGTCAGTTGTTTTACAACATCATTGAATTGCATTTCCTTTAGAAAGTATATGTGACCCCATCTGAGAAAAGGGACCTTATGGCCAAAAAAAACGATTTTTTTATTTTGACAGTGTCTTACACTTTAAGGTCCTTAAAATGCATGTAGTCCTGGGTTAAAAAAGTAATTACAATTCTTTAAACAAATAAAACATTTTCACTTAAAAAAAGTTTAGTTTGTTCATAATGACCTTGTTCTCGGACGCGGTCACATATTGTTTCTTACTTTATTGACAACAACAGAAAGACATGGTTTCTCTAAAGAACGTATAAACTTTTATCACAATCTAATCTTTCTCTGAAATTTTTACTACCATATTAAATTCGGAATATTGAATTTTTGAAAACCGACTTCATATTCGTTTTCAGCGACCCCAAAAACCCCCGAGTAACAAGTTTCAAGTGAATCTGATGATTTTTTAGAAATTCGTCCGCCATATTGGATCCGCCATTTTGAATTTTTGAAAACTGACATCATATTCGTAATCAGCGACCCCAAAAACCCCCGAGTAACAAGTTTCAAGTGAATTTGATAATTTTTTAGAACTTCATCCGCCATATTGGATCCGCCATTTTGAATTTTTAAAAACTGGCATCATATTCGTAATCAGCGACCCCAAAAACCCCTGAGTAACAAGTTTCAAGTGAATTTGATAATTTTTTAGAATTTCGTCCGCCATATTGGATCCGCCATTTTGAATTTTTGAAAACTGACATCATATTCGTAATCAGCGACCCAAAAAACATTCAAGTACTATTTGTCTTGAAGATAAAAGGAGAATTAAAAAAAAAGTCCACAGGGTGTCAATTTTGGGGAAAAAAATTCTTTTGTCGCCATTTTGGATCTGCCATCTTGAAATTTTTAAATGTATGGTCCATAACTTTGAAGCTTGGATATTGTGGACGCGATATTTTATGATAAAGAATTTTTCTGGTTACTGCTAACATGAAAAAAAAAATCATTTTTGAATCAAAAATGTCAAAAATTTGGATTTTTTTCCAAAAAAATGGCCATAACTTTTAGGAATTTTTGTTTTTTCCAATTTTGATGACAGATTCTGAAAGAGCGATAAAAAATACGTCAGAAAATGTTATTCCGAAAATTTTCTACACGTCTAATAACCAAAATAATTAACGTTGAAAATGATTCAAAAAAAGTGTCCGTCCCGGCGTTAAAGGGTTAACGCCCACCAGGACGCAAAATGTACCATTATTTTACGACTTTTATTTTATATGAAATAATTAGTTAAACATTTTAGAAAATACCATTTCCGACGTAAAATTTATCGCTCTTTCGAAATATGATGCTAAAATTTGTTTATAATTATCTCAAAAAAATTTATAACAATTTTATTGCAAAAAAACACACTTTTTTATGAAAAAAAATTTTTCAATTATTATTTTGACATGGAAAACTAAAGAATATGGTCTTCAAAGCACAAAATATCGCGTCCTCGAACTCTCAGCTATAAAAATCCATAATTACTTTTGTTTAAATTCAAGATGGCGAATATAAAAATGGCCATTTTTCCAAAATGCAAAAGGCCGAAAAAAATTTTTGGTTAATGTTTTTCAAAAGTTATTAGATTTGCTTGAAAATGGTTACTTGGGGGTTTTTGGGGTCGCTGATTACGAATCTGATGTTACTTTTTAAAAATTTAAAATAGCGGATCCAATATGACGGTAGTTTTTTTAAAAAGTGATTGGATTTGCTTTAAATTGATCATTCAGAGGTTTTTGGGGTCGCTGATTACGAATGTGATGTTACTTTTTTAAAATTTTAAATGTCGGATCGAATATGGCAGACATATTTTTAAAAAAGTGATTGGATTTGCTTGAAAATAGTCATGCGGGGGATTTTGAGGATGCTGATTACGAATCTGATATCACTTCTTTAAAATTTTAAATGGCGGATCTAGTATGGCGGAAAATTTTTTAAGAAGTAATTGTATTTGCTTAAAAATGGTCATTTGGGGGATTTTGAGGATGCTGATTACGAATCTAACATCAGAACAATATTATGTTTATCGTTGCTCTTACCACAAGGAGGTGGTAGCTTTTTTGCACGTCGACCTCGATGTGGTAAGAGCTAAGCAACGTCAATAAAATTTTGTTGACGGCTAACGGACGCGGAGGATAAACATAATATTGTTTTGAAGTCAGATTCGTAATTAACATCCTCGAAAACTGCCGACTGACCATTTTGAAGCAAGTACAATTACTTTTTAAAAAATTGTCCGCCATATTGGATCCGCCAATTTGAACTTTAAAAAAGTAACATCAGATTCGTAATAAGTGACCTCAAAAACCCCCGAGTAACCATTTTTAAGCTAATTTAATCACTTTTTAAAAAATTATCCGCCATATTGAATTTTGAAAAAGTGATATCAGATTCGTAATCAGCATCCTCAAAATCCCCCGCATGACTATTTTCAAGCAAATCCAATCACTTTTTTAAAAATATGCCCGCCATATTGGATCTGCCATTTTGAATTTTAAAAAAGTAACATCAGATTTGTAATCAGCGACCCAAAAAACCCCCGAGTAACTATTTTCAAGCAAATCCAATCACTTTTTAAAAAATATGTCCGCCATATTTGATCCGCTATTTTAAATTATACAGAAGTGACATCAGATTCGTAATCAGCGACCCCAAAACCCCCCGAGTAACCATTTTCAAGCAAATCTAATAACTTTTGAAAAACATTACCAAAAAATTTTTTTCGGTCTTTTGCATTTTGAAAAAATGGCCATTTTCATATCCGCCATCTTGAATTTCAAAAAAAAGTAATTATAGATTTTTATAGCTGAGAGTACGAGGACGCGATATTTTGTGCTTGAGAGACCATTTTCTTTAGTTTTCTATGTCAAAATAATAATTGAAAAATTTTTTTTTCATAAAAAAGTGTGTTTTTTTGCAATAAAATTGTTATAAATTTTTTGGAGATAATTATAAACAAATTTTAGCTTTATATTCCGAAATAGCGATAAACTTTACGTGGGAAATGATATTTCCTAAAATTTTTAACTAATTATTTCATACAAAATAAGAGTCGTGAAATCTTGGTATATTTTGCGTCCTGGTGGGCGTTAATGGGTTAAAAGAAAAAGAGGGAGACCTAAAAATATAAAGTAGAGATTGAACCTGAAAAAGAAAGTGAAAAGGTCATAAATACATCCATAGAAAATTCCTTAAAAGAAGTTTTTTAAGATGAGTCAAAATTAATAATCGAGGAAGAAAAACATGCTCTATTGGCAAAAATAAACTTGGATCCAATAAATTTCAAAGATGTGATGCAAATGACAAATATAAAGGAATGGAAAAATTCCATTGAAGAAGAATTGGATTCCATGAAGAAAAATAAAGTATGGAAAATAGTTGACAGACCAATTAAGATGACAGATGGTCAAAAGGCAACAATAATTGATTTGAAATGGATCTTTAAACGAAAAATTGATTCAGAAGGGAAAACTAAATTTAAGGCGCGATTAGTTATCAGAGGATTTAAAGATCAAAACATTTACGAACTCAAAGAAACATATGCCTCCGTTTCAAGATTGCCTTTAGTAAGAGCAGTACTAGCGATTACAAACAAATACAATCTTGAAATGAGCCAATTAGATGTGAAAACGGCATTCTTAAATGGTGCTTTACAAGAGGAAATCTATATGGAAATTCCAGAAGGTGCGTCATTTTCAGAAAAAGAAAGAAAAGAAAAGGTGTGTAAACTAGAAAAAGCAATGTATGGACTACAAACAAGTTCAAAACGTTGAAATGAAAAATTTACAAAAGCAGTATTAAAGATGGGGTTTAAAAATACAAATTTAGAACCATGCCTATTTAACTGGTGAGAAGGTGAAAAATTACTAATTTTATTGGTGTATGTTGACGATATAATTATGGCGAGCAATAACAAAAATAAGATGCGTGAAGTTGAAAATAATTTAAGTAAAGAATTCGAAATGAATATTTTAGGTGAGCCAAAAGAATTTCTCGGAATTCAAATTAAAAGAAAAAGAGACGAGAAAATCATTGAATTAGATCAAGAAAAATTCATAGACAAAATTTTAAAGAAATTTGGATTTAAAGAGTTATATCCTCAAAGACCACCAATAAATACTTCACAAGTAACAAACAAAAATAGAAAGATAAGAGAATCTGAAAATGATACTAATAATTTAAATCAAACTGAAAATAAGAATAAAATTCTATATAGAGAAGCCGTGAGAAGTTTGTTATACCTAGCGACTACGACAAGACCAGACATTACATACGCAGTCAACATTTTAAGTAGACATCAAATCAATCCAACGGAAGAAGATTGGATAATGGTAAATCGAGTATTCAGATATATTAAAGGTACAAAAATATTTAAATTACGATATTTAGGTGAAACAAACGACATTCAAGCTTTTTTAGACGCGAGCTTTGCTGATTGTAAAAATTCTCTCACAACAAGTGGATTTTTCATCAAATTATATGGAGATCCAATAGCTTGGAATACTCACAAACAATCATATGTAGCAATGTCCACATGTCAAGCTGAATACGTCGCGATGAGTGAGACGAGTCAAGAATTACTGTCGCTATATAATTCATTGAAAACAATTTTAAAAGAAACATTAACCCCGATGATTTTATGGTTCGATAATAAAGCAGCGGGTATAGGTGCGGAAACAAATAGTGGTAACAAACTACGGCATATTATAGAAATAAAAGAACACCACATAAAAGAATGCGTGAAAAGAAATTTAATTAAGATCAGATGGATAAAATCAAAGGATCAATTGGCAGATATATTTACAAAACCCTTGTCATTTAGCATACACAAAAACCTAGTAGATAAGATAAGGAATTCAGATGTTTAATACTTTTATTTTTCAGGAAATAATTAAGCTGAGATCCAGATGAGAGATGAGATGTTGAGATGATGAGTCAGGATGCAAACAGGAGGGAGTATTGGAAATTTGGTGTGTCCGCCCCTAAGCTCATTTGAAATAGTTCGTGAACTATGCACTTATAATTTAATGTCATATCTATTTCATTTAAACTTATGCATTAGGTAATTGTTTAAAAAATATATTTTTTTATTTATTTGATAAAACTTTAATTAACAAATGCGTCATTTTGTCAATTTTTTCTATACAGATCTCTTTCTCTAAAACTAATAATAGTGATATTAAAACTAATAACAAATAATCATTAAACATACGTAATTAAATTGTTATTTTATATATAAATATATTAATACAGTGTATATTATATACATTTATGTTGCGATCATTCTTAACATAGTATATTTTTCTGTTCTGTAAAATGTGACTTTAGACTTGGCCTGTTAACTAATACAAAGTTGAGCAATTACCAAATGTAACATTATGGTTTATATGAAAGATTACAGAAAATAAATTTTTTTATTTAAATGAAAACAAAAATCAGAATAATAAATAGTGTTTCGAACAGAATAGTAATTTCTGCAAAATATATATTTATTGCAAATTTATATATAGGTACGTATTGCAAAAATCACTATTCTATTCGGAAAACAATTTTATATCATGTTTTTATTTTAATCTCAAAGAAAAAAATTATTTGTTGTAATCTTGCATAGGGTAACTGCACCAATTGCCGAGGGTGCACCAATTGTCGAGGATAATAATTTTCTCTTTTAGATAAATAGTATAATATATAATATTTAAGAACAAAAAAAATTTCTAAATAATCTTTGTATTTTCAACTGTATATTTATATATACAAATTTCGTAGCGATTCTACTAAAATAATTATTTAATTAATAATATAATTCACTGCTGTGAAATTTACACGAATCTCCATTTTCTTAATACTTCAGGTTGATTAAAACAGATTTTTAGAAATGCAAATTAAACGTATTTATAATGACTTTTTGTGTACAAAATTATTATTATAATTTTGTACACGAACTAAATTAATTTTGTATGCATGTTTTTTTGTTAAAAAAAATATTTAATATTTTTTAAAAGCAAATCATCGGTATTTGGTTCCTTTTTTTTGACAGTTCCATTTTTCGAGGTAATGACTCGAAAATTGGTGTAGTCACTTTTTTCGCTGATGCACCATTTATCGATGGTTAAGTGTTTATTTACTAAACGTCAAACATAAATGCTAAACATTTATAGGTACAGAGAAAAAGAAAAAAATCCTCCAAAAATTTACAACCAACAGAAAATAATCAACCAAAAAAACGAAGAAGACGGAAAAAAATTAATAAAAAAATGCATTATTTAAAACTAAAAAATTTTGTACTATAGTTTAATTATAATTGACCATTATATTTACAGTTCGTAATAAAAGTTTATTTTATTCGTTTACAAATTTAATGTGACTTTAATTAATTTGTTTTTTCAATTAAAGTTTGATTAACAAAATTGATTAAATTTAATTAACTTATTTATATAAAAGTTTAAAAAACAGTTAAATAATTTTGTCTGTATCATCTACTATAAAAATGTTTTATATCGATATTATAAATTATTCAATTATAGTTAAATAAATATATTTGTTTTTTGGTAATGTTCTATAATAATTTTATCGAAAAAATAAATATCTACTCGATTTTTTAATATCTGTACAGGTTAATTGTTAGGTTATATTGGGTTATATGTTTAAAAATGTCATACCCTCGACAATTGGAACAGACCCTCGAGAAATTAGCACAAGACCATCGACAAATGGTGCTTTTGCTCGATTGACTTTTAAATATATTTTTTGCTTAACAATTTAGTTTATATTAAAAAAATAAATATTAATATTAAACATTATTAGATCCTTCGTCCAAATATACAAAAATCAAATTTTAAAGTGCATTTACTTCCGAGAAAAAAATGTCAAAGTCACATGTTGCCTAAAACCCTCGACAATTGGTACAGTTACCCTATATGACTATATAAAATTGGTTCCTGGGTAGTAATCGATTAACTTTTTATTATTTTACCATTAAGTGTGACGTTACATTGAACATCTCTGTTAAGCAGTTTACATTGTCGTCGAATCGTACACTTGTGCGCATGTGCGAAATCCTAACTTCATATGTTTATGTACTCTCTAGTTCTATTTCACCCACAGATTCCATACTTCGCAGATATCTCATGTGATATTTCTTTCTGCGTCAGTTTTAGATTATGAATTAAATTTTCTTCCTTTTATTTCTAACATATGGTGGGATATAATGAGGATATGGGTTTTTCAGATTTTTCATGGGCTTTCGAATGGCAGTCTATTTTACAAAATTTTTTTATTTTGACACAAATTTTGAAAAAATAAATTTTCACTTTTCGCATTTTTGGGTCCATTTTTTCTTTTTCCTTTTATTTTTAAATAAAAGCTGAGCTCTTTCTGATGAAATACTTGTTTTCAAAAAAACCGTTTTTTTGTTTTCGAGAAATGATTTTTTGAATATATCGCATCACGTCGTCGCGCAGCAATTTAATTTATAAAACGTTCCATTGAACTATTTTCTGCATTTTACAGGGTTGAGACTGACATTAAAACAATATAATGCCTGCATTATAGTTTTTTTTATTTCTTTAAATTAAAAAAAATATTTAATTTTTTTTAATTTTTAACAAAATTTTTTTGCAATTTTTTTTTCAATTTAATGCCTGTATTTTACTTTTTTGTTAGCTTTTTTTACTTTAGCTGTTCTTAACTTTGTCTCTGCATTTTTTGTTTTAGTGCCCTTACTTTTAAAATCTTTTGATGCTGGAAACTCCACATAATTTAAACCCAACGAAGTTATTTTAAGGAACAATTTTTCGTCATTTGTAGGAATATCTTGACGAGTCAAAAGATTAAAAAAATAAAAGCACTAAAACAAAAAGTACAGAGACAAAGTCGAGAACAGCTAAAGTAAAAAAAAACAACAAAAAGAAAAAATAAAATTCCAGTTTTGAAAATGTAACGAAATCAGTATTTTGAAATATTTAAAAATCGGAAGAAATTTTTCAACATCAAAAAATAAAAAAAATGGGAAGAAATAAAAATAAATAAAATGTAAGCATTAAATTAGAAGAAAAAGTTTTAAAAAAATTTTTTAAAAAATTTTGTTAAAAATTTTAAAAAATTAATTTTTTTTTAATTTAAAAAAAATAAATAAAAACTATAATGCAGGCATTATATTATTCTAATGTCAGTCTCAACCCTGTAAAATGCAGAAAATAGTTTAATGTAACGTTTTATAAATTAAATTGCGGCGCGACGACGTGATGCGCTATATTCAAAAATTCATTTCTTGAAAACAAAAAAACGGTTTTTAGAAAAACAAGTATTTGATCAGAAAAAAGCTCAGCTTTCTTTTAAAAATAAAAGGAAGAAGAAAAAAATGGACCCAAAGATGCGAAAAGTGAATTTTTTTTTTATTTTTTCAAAATTTGTGTCAAAATAAAAAATTTTTTGAAAATATACTGTGCCACTCGAAAGCCCATAAAAAAATCTAAAAACCCATATCCTTATTTTTAAAAAAAAATTTTCCTCTAATTATAAGAAATTATCAAAGTGGAGCTTGTCACGCAAACGTTCAGAACTTCTACCCCCCCCCCCTCGGCCAATTTTTTATAAAATTCAAAAAAATTTATCCGACAAATTATAAACCTATAGGGCATATCATAAAAAAATTGGGAATAATTGGACAACATTTTTTTTGGGTGGACTTTTGACGTGATATCCACCATATTCAAATTCCTTTTCTTTCATATGTAATCCTTATTATATGTTTAATTCCTAATTCATTGTAATCCCCTTTTAAGTTATTAAGCTAGCGAGTTTTAATTTCTGTACTAATTATCTTTTCCTTGTTGATAATTTATTTGAACTCTTATATTGTAGAGGAGAGTCTCCAGTTGTGAGACGGGTTTCATTTTTGACCCGTAAATTATAAACGGGCATACGAAATTGTAAATAAAATACACCGTTCGAAAGGTAACAGAAATACGCAACTTTTATTAAAAGAAAGTATAGTGTTTCGATGAACTCAAAAAATTTTACGATACATTTTCCGAGCACATCGATTTTTTCACAAAAAAAAAATGTCTCCAGTTGTAAGACAATCATTAAAAATTGCTAAAATTTAATAAGTTTGACATAAAACGTTATGTTTAGTAGAAATAATTAAATATATTAATAATATATATTATTATATACTAAATAATAATATTTATTCGCCAAAATATGACTATCAAATAAACACAATTTAATAGCTTCAACAAGAGCATTAAAATTGATTTCTTCTGAATCAATTGACTTTTTTCCACTTGACATGCCCAAAAATACTAGAAAAAAGAATCAAAACAACATTTAAATAGTATGCCTGCAAAGTAGTATTTTTTATGCTGCCCAGATGGGTGTTGACACCGTCTCACAACTGGTGATATGCTGTGTCTCACACCCAGAAATTGGCGCTATTTTGAAAAAGGAAAATTAAATTATTTTCAACCGTAGATTGGAACAATGCAATGTTGCATCACAAAATATAAGGAAAACACTAAAAGAAAATGCATTACATTTACCTTTTTCAATTAATTAAATTGCAAAAAAAGTACTTTGCATTTATTGATAAAACGCTTTTTAGTCGATTATCACACACAGTGTTGGTATTTAACAAAAACAGTTTATATATCCGCCTCGGTGTACACGAAATAGTTGGCTCATATAAAAAGAAATGTTTTTATATAAACCAATCGGCTTTTTAATATTGCATGTTAAAAAAAATTGACTGTCTCACAACTGGAGGTGTCTCACAACTGGAGACTCTCCCCTAATAGCTTTGTCGTCTTACATTAATTTTTATTATTCTTGTTTGTCTTCTTTTGTTTTATAATAAAATTAAGTGTAAGTAAGTATATTAAGGCTGGTAAGTATTTTTCAAAAATTTTAAACTCCTAGGTGTATGTGTAAATATAGTAGATATAAGAAATAGATTTTAAGTACGCTTTTAAAAAAGAAAATTAAGTAATAACACGTGAGTAGCCATATTTATTTCTTGTACTGTCGCAAGGAATAAAATAATTGATTATGAATTCTATAGATATTTTTATCAGAGACTTGTGCAACATTGCAATTGCACAATGTCTTAAAAGCTTTAACGACATAACAGTCGATTCTCTAGTAAGCTTCATTATTAACAAAAACAGAGTGGATAACAACGCTGCTCAACAAATTGGAAATAAATTGATACATTATTTTCTTCCCAATTTAAAAAAAGTGGATTTCATTATTTTGCAACAAAGAAGTTTTTGAGAAAAATAACCAACTTTGGTTAAATTCAGAATTTAAAATTACTTTTGATGTAAAAAAATCTGGAAGAAAACTTCAACAAAATTTTGATGAAAGCTCGAAATCAACAAAGCGAAGGAAAGTACAAACGATTCAAGAAATGTACACTGCAACAGAAATTGAACATGCATTTCTTACTAACTTAAGAGTTTTAGGAAAAATTAAGCTGGCGAATAAAATATCTCAACGTCTATCTAAAGATGAAGATGAGGACGAATCTAAAACCGTTTCAAATAACGTAGTTAAATTTACCGTAAATGAATGTTTAGCTTTGATTGAAGATGCAAAATTGAGCAAACATCAATACCATCTTATCCGGACTGAAGTAAAAGCAAAAAACGCTGATATTTTTCTATCATATTATGAACTTTTAGAAGCAAAACAAAATTTTTATCCTTCTAAAACTGCTTTAGAAATCACTGTAGGCCAGTCGGTGAGTGCAAAAACTGCCCAAAAATACAAACAGCAAAGTCTTAACGGTTTCTGGTTGTTTGGGGGCTCCTTATAAGAGCCCCACAGTTTGCTCTCGATTTCCGGGTGCGAAAAACAGTGTAAACAATCGCCAAAGTTTGGAAAACATGGTTTTTCGATGCTCGTTGCTTCCGGTTAAGTTTTAGGGGATAAAGTTGTTATTGAAAGTTATAGAACCTGGAAATACCTTTCAAATGATGGGTTATACGTTAAAAAATGTTAATTAGTTTAGTTGCAAATAAATTTAAACCATTAAAAATAGCACTTCTTTAATTGTTTAATAACTTTGTTAATAATTATCAAATTTGTTCATAACCTACCAGAAATGTTCTCCTTGCGTAGCTGAATAAATCCCAAAAAAATTAACTAGATCGGAGAAATAGTTTATGCATAATTCCATTTGTTAACTTAAAACATGTAATTTTTCAATGGAATTTTTCCACTTTTGGTACATCAAATTTCGATTTTTTCTTTTGGAAAGTACACTTATGAAGTCAAACTTTCATCCTATTTAAATGGCCAACTGATTTTTTTATCTAAGTGCATAATAAAAAGGGTTAAAAAAGGGTGTGTTTTTTGTCATAAACAAATGGAATTACTCAGCCAATTTTCACTTTATCAATTAGCTATAAACGGCATATAATTCCATTTGTTTCCACAAAACTTTAAAAAAAAATCCGACCTAACTTGAAGGGGAGGGGGAGTTAACTTTTTTTAAAAAAAAATTCCTGAGAAGTTAATTATTAATATTTTTATTGAAACTCGCACGACTTTTAGTTCAAAACATGTATTTTATGAAAAAAAATTGAACTTAACGTTTAGTCCTTTTATTTTTCATTTATATCAAGTGAAAGTACTTTAATATTTTTTTCAACCCTTCGACGGCGGAGTGGGGGAACACGGTAGGCGGGAATTTCGCCCGCCACAAACAGAATTCAGCCGTCAAATCCACAAAAATGATCATAACTTCGTTAATTATTGACCGATTTTAATCTTTTTTTTTAATTCCATGTATTTTTTATGCTGAATTCAAATATGAATTTATATATTTTTTAAATAAAATATTTTTTGTAAAAATAAAAAATTTTTTTTAACAACAAATTTTTATTATTATTTATTATATTTAACAAAGATTTTTCTTCATACATCTTATTTCATTTAATTTAAAATAATGTTATTTAAAAAAAACTAAAATTATTTACCAATAAGCGTGTAGCATCGAGTTTAAGCGTTGTAGTGGCAAAATACGCTTAAACAACGCTTAAACTGGATGCTACACGCTTATTGGTAAACGGAGAGTTTATCTACTATTGTTATCAGTTACATAATTCATCTTTTTATTTTTATTAATTTCTGTGTTACACTATATTTATTGCACGCAAAATTTAATTTTTTTTTGCAAAAAATAATTAAAATTGAGAGTTACTTACTTAGGTTACAGTTTTAGTTTTCTATATTTTAGTTTTATATGGGGGTGAAGATTCCTGAAGTGGACCCCTGATTTGCAATCATGTAATAAAATTTGAATTTAATGTTATATTTCTATCCTTATTAATAAAATCAGACTTTTGTCTGTACATTGCATAGAATTCAAAATTTCTATTATATTCCTTCTTTTTACACTCTAAGGAATGCGAAAATACTATTAAGAAAATTATGTGTGTATGTGTATATGTGTGTATGTGTGTGTATGTATGTCCGCAAATTTTCGACCGCGTATCACGGAAAAACGGTTCGATCGTTTGAAGTGAAACTTGGCAGACTTTTAGGCATTAGCCTAACTTAAAATCCTAGTGATAGTAGATTAAAAAATATTAATATGGACGAAAGTTATGCCATTTTTTCAAAAATTCGAAAATTCGAAATTTTTAGTTTTTTCATATACTTTAGTGAATTGTACTTAAACTTGGTACAAAGTTAATTTTAGTGTTTCTTATTAAGATTTAATAGTCAGAATAATAAAATTTTGAATAACAAATAAAAAGTGTTAGATTTAAATATTGAAAAATTAAAAAATTAAAAGTTTAAAAATTGAAATTTTTTTTGTAATTAATTTTTATACGGTTGTATTTCTTAGGTCAACAATAAAAATTTGTTGTTGAAATCATAAGTTTACTTTCTTAAAAGAATTCTATTAGGTCAGAATATTAACAATATCCATATAATTAATATGAGACTTTTGTCAGTATATTGCACAGAATTCAAAATTGCTATTATATTATATTAATTAATGATCAAAAAATGAAAAAGTCAAATTTCATTCTGATGACTAAATTGTAATAAAAAATACTAAAATTAACCCTGTATCAAATTTAAGTAAAATTGATGACAATAATTATTTCAAAAGATTAATTTTGAATTTTAAAAATTTTGAAAATATATAGCACTAGCTGTCGTACCCGACTTCGACGGGTTTTAGTTTCTACCAATACATTTAACAATGTTTCTACTAATCTGGAAAATCAAAAATACCCGGGAATTTAATTTCACCGGAAAATTAATAATTAGTTACCATTAGCTATTTCGGTAGTATAATTATACTATTTATACTATTATTATTATTATTATTTACTATTTTTATTACTATTATTATTATTTATTTATACTATTTATACTTTTTTATACTATTTGAATAGTCAAATGGTCAAAATAGTCAAATATCAAATGGGCATTGAAATTCAATAATAGCAATCACAGATATAATTTTTTTTTTCAAAAATGTTACTTAAAAACTAATTTGTTTATAACTTTTTATAACAATTAAATTTAAAAAAAATATTTATAGCTAATGTTTCTCTAATATAATAGTATAGAAATATAAAATTAAATCCAAATTTCATTACATAATTGCAAATCAGGGGGCCACTTCAGGAATCTTCACCCTATGGGTGATTAAATTTAAAATGTCATTTTCATGTCCTGCACAAAAATATGGATTACTAGTTCATATATTAAAGTTTTTGAAGTCAATTAATTTTTTTAATCACTCCTTCTACTTAAATTAATAATTCTTAGTCGCTAGAAATTCTCTGAAAAAATTTGGCAGAAGAATTAGAAGCAAAATGTCAGTGGTGTCCCTTGTCCGCACTTAAGAAATCAGAACTTTACCTAATAATAAAAATTTTGATTCTCACATTTTAAGTACCAGAAAAATTATTTTGTACAGCTAAGAGTCTATATTTTTATATAGTAATTGTGCTAGCAGAATAATTTTGATCCAGTGCTAGAAAAAAAATCAAAATCGCCTGTCCGTAAGTTTCATATTTTTAAGTAATTATCGCAAATTTTGAATATCATGCCTGATATTTAAATAATCTAGTGCAGATAATTGCCTTATTAAGCGTTAATAGTATTGGTGATATGTAAAGCTTCTTAAAGAAAAAACATTACAACATTCTATCACATCTATAACTTGTACGGTTGGTGGCAGAAAGCAAGTAACACCCCGAGTCGAACTTTTAGACCTGCTTACCTCCTGGTAAGTATAATTTAACTCTAACCTGCACCTAACAAACCCTTGGTGTTTTTTTCCTCCTGCGTAAGTTCTATTTAACTCTGACAACTCCTTTTTAAGTCCTAATTGAACCTTAAGGGCATCCGGGAAAGAATACTGGTTTCGTGATAGACGTCTCATTTAAAAAGAAAAGAATATTTTGAGTCGGAATTTTTTGGTAAATATAGAGAAATGCACTGGGACTAGCGGTCCTCTCGGAATTTAGAGAAATTTTGATAAATAATTATTGAAAAAAATTGTTTAAATATACGGAAAAAAGGGGTTTTTCACGGTTCAGTATAGACGTCTCATTTTGAGAGAATAAAATATTTCGGGTTCATATTTGGAGGGGTGATAGAGGAAGACTCTCCGAGGAGCGGCCCTCTCCGTTTTTGCAATAATTTTGCGAGGAAATTATTTTATTAACGATTGAAAGTGGAGTAATTTGAGGTTAATACATTTCCCTCAGTTCAACTCGCGACCACTTCCGAGAATTGGCGCCACCTCCTTGACCACTGACACATAGATCCACTTGTCTGTGTGCTGACCGCCATATTGTCTCCCACTTTCGCCCAAAATCCAACTTTTGTAATTTCGTTTTTCAATATTTATTTCAAAAATTACTTGTAAATTTCGAGAATATTCGTTATCATCATGAATTACCCTAATTATCATGATAAATCAAAACTAAATATCTCTAATTATTTAGGAGTAAGACGACACGCGGGAAAACACTTTTTGGGCTTGATTTTTCCCGGATGCCCTTAAACCCTGTATTGCTTCTACCACATTCTTACGCAATAGGAAATGTTACGCGCGTTACAAGATATTCAACTTATTATTGTTTTGCAAATTACAAAATTTTTTATTGTGAAAATTTCACGAAAGAATTCAATTATTTTCTAAAATTTTAATGAATCCTTCGAAAAAATTCAATTATTTTTATAAATAGTAAAATTCTTCCGAAGAATTCAATTAATTTTATAAATAGTAAAATTCTTTGCAGGAATTCAATTATTTTCAAAACAATTTTAATTGAATTCCTTAGATGAATTCAAATATTTTAAAATATTTTCATAAATTGCAATTATTTTCTTAAACTTTAATAAATTCTTCGAAATAATTCAACTATTTTTATAAATACTAAAACTCTTTGCAAGAATTAAATAATTATTAACCCAATTAAAATAAAATTAAACGAAAGAATTTAATTATTTTCAAAAATTCCCATAAAATTTAGTTTCAACAAGAATTTAAAATTTTTGAAAAACAATTTAATTATTCTCAAAATATTTAAAAAAAATTCTATATAAGAATTAAATTACTAGCTCAATACAATTTTTGAATATATTCGTCAAAAGAATTGAAATAATTCTATTATTTTCGAAAAGTAATTAAAATTCTTATGATGAATTTAATTATTTTGAATATACTTAATTTTAATAAAATTCTTTAAAGAAATTTAATTATTTTCGAAACAACTTTAATTGAATTTTTCGAAAAAATTTCATGATTTTTAAATATTTCTATAAAATTCTTCATAAACAATTTAATTATTTCTTAAAATTTTAATAAATTCTTCGCAAGAAATCACTTATTTTGAATACAATGTTAATAAAATTCTTCTTCATAAAATTCAATTGCTTTCGAAATTTTCAATTAAAATTATTAAAAAAACTCCATTAGTTTAAAAAAAATTCAAAGAAATTTTTCAAAAAAATTTAATTAGGATTTTTAAAAATATTAATAAAATTCTTTGCCAGAATTTAGTTATTTTTCTAAATAAAGAAATTCTTTGAAGGAATATTCTATTATTATCAAATTTTTTGATAAAATTCTTTGCAACAATTCGAAGATTTTCAATACATTAATTTTAAAATTGAAAATATTTGAAAAGAAAAATTAAAAAAAGATTAAGAAACCAAAATGTAAACAACAATTAACTTCAAACTGCGAATAGGTTACCGAAACATGTACTTTTTTATTATTAATTTATAAATATTATTTTTAACTGAAATGTTTTGACATTTTTTTTAAATAATAAAAATATTAATTTATGAATGTTTAAAGGTTATTATTATTAAACAATTTATTTATTTGCTGTAGTGTATTAGTGTCAATTAATGCTTAATTAAATCACTCAACAAGTCACTGAATATAGAGCGTCTGTGTTCAGTTAGGTTCCGTAGCATAGTGGTTAGGGCGTTAGTTTCGTAGTCCGTAGTTCGTAGGTCGTAGGTTCAAGTCTCGCGTGCGTTAGATTTTATTTATTTCGTAGGTTTGCGTTTATTCCGATTTTTCTGTATTGTATAGGTATAAGTATGCAATTAAATGATTATATACACCGTTAAATAATTCAATTAACAAATATTAAATTAAAAATTTTTTTTTATATATATAAATGGATATGTATTAATCCCCACATATATACTAACATTATTTATGAATTCGCTATTGGTCACGATTAAATTAAAAAAAAAAAGTAAAAATCATTAAATAATAATGCCATTTATTAATAATTAAAGTTATTATAAAAATTAGTTAAAAGTGATCTCAAATATGCTATGAGCAGTTTTTCCAGGGTTTTGGGAGAGAAAAGAATTCTGCAAGTAAGGGTCAAGCAGTATTTAATAAGGTTCTAGGAACACCTGCTTTCCCCCTTTTACCATCTAAATTTGTCGCTAACCAGGGGTTTGCAGGAGGTAATCAGAGTTAACTTGCAATGCAAATAAACTCTGCTTTCATCCTATTACATCCTTACAAACCCTCAGTTTTAAGGAGGTAAGCAGGTCTAAAAGTTCGACTCGGGACTTTGTCGAGCACACCATGTCAGTTGTGTCCCCATCAAAAAATTGTTCATAATATTAATATTTTTTAAATATTATTGTATCTCATTTTCAGTTATTACACGTACTTTAAAAACCGCAACGACTTTAACTTAAAAATAAAGTCTTTCTTTTTCGAAAATGAGAAATGTAGCAAAATGTCAGTGGTGTCCCTTGTCAGTGGTGTTCCCTCAAAATTCTGTTTCTTGCAGCTTATTGTTTTATTTTTAATAAATTTTTATTAAATTTACTCCTTATATGCAGTTAATGAAGATTTGATACTGGATTGTAATTTATAAGCTGATTTTATTCTCACTATTCAAAAAAAATTATCAGTGAAATCTTTCAAAAATGTCAGTGGTGTCCCTCAATGTTTATATGTCTTTTTGGTCTTCAAAAGTATATTAATTTATGGCAGAACTCATAACAAATATTTTTTAAGTCATTTGAAACATTCATTATTGTAATTTGAAATATTTTAACTTTTTAAAGTTGTAAGAATTTATTTGAGAAAAGAATAAACGAAAACAGAAAATTTCTTATCATTTCTGCCTATCGTTTTTCACCTGGTGAAAATTAAAATTTGCTTCCACCTGCTCGACCACTATTATTTTTGTCCATCATATATTCTAGTCAACCAAAATAGAGTATCGTTAAGTTCAAAATCCAACATCGAAAAATCAAAGTTAGTAGGATTAAAAATGACATTTTAAATTTAATCACCCATATATTTCTATAGTCTATAAGTATTAATTTTAAGGTTTTGAATTTTATCGCTCATTTCATCGCTTAACATTTTATTATTTAACAGACCAAGTCTAAAGTCACATTTTACAGAACAGAAAAATATGCTCTGTTAAGGATGATCGCAACATAAATGTATATAATATACGGCTTATTTCATTTAAAATGTAAAATCTATGTCCCTTGGTCAAAAAAAAAGTTTTTAGCTAGCAAATGAATATTGTTTGTTTTATTTGATTAATATCTAACATACTCTAATTTTTTATTAACTTATAGAAGAACTTTGAGGTGCTTTCAAACGAAATGACAGACTACAAAGCAGACTAAATGTTCCCTACTGTTCCTGTCTTCGAGGCACTTGCACTACATTGCCTCTAATAATTAATATATACATTCTTTTGTATTAGATTCAAACAAAAATTCTATATAATCTCCAAATCTCATATTTTAAAATTCATTAATTACTTCACATAAAATCCAAGAATATCATTTTACGAAATGATTAAAAATATGTCACTTCTTTTCATATTTTATGTTCTGCCAAAATGAATTCATTTTTGCACACTCACTACGAACAGGTTACGCGCTTACACTCACTGTTTTACCGATATTACAATAATAAATGAATAACCTCAAAACATCAAAGCAATTAGAATGTTATGGTCTCTATCCTACGAATTATATAGTGGAGCAGAAAAATAATTGATTAAAGGTTGTAACATAGTTGTCTACTACTGTCCCGTCTGTTAAATGGTGAGTAAATACTTTATATCTCTTATAAGTCAATTATAAGCAAAAAGTTTTAATTCTTTAAGAAATCTGACAGCTTCCATTGCTTTCTAAATAACATAATTATGTTGTGAATCAAGAAAAGAGCAAAATGTCCCCTACTGTCCCTTGTAATAGCTTTATTCTTATTATGTGGGTAAGAGTTTTTAAATGCAATGTATAAAAAACAGGAACTTGGTTTTATATGATAAGAAGTTATTTATATGAATATAGTATAGATATTCTTAATATAATATTTGTTCTTTTTTATATTCTGTTTCTTTTTCAAATGTCCCCTACTGTCCATGAGTACCGTAACCAATCTTCTCTCATTTTTTGTATAAAAACAAAAAAAGTTTGTTGTCCACGCAATAGAATTAATATTTATTTATATAAACGCATCTTAACATTTACACAAAAAAAGAAAAAAGTTAATTTATTTAAAAAAATAAAGTTGAACGAAAACCAAACAAAAGTGACTAGATATTTTGCCAAAAAGCTGTCTGTCATTAAAAAAAATATTTACGTCTAATGTTATAACCACTATCCCTTTTGATTTTTTTGGAACATTAAATAATATAGAAAACTTGATTACAAATACAAAATCGAAAATTTACATTTTAACTATCCTGCAGACTATATTTTACCTTTTAAATAAAATGAGCCATACACTGTATTAATATATTTATATATAAAATAACAATTTAATTACGTATGTTTAATGATTATTAGTTATTAGTTTTAATATTACTATTATTAGTTTTAAAGAAAGAGATCTGTATAGAAAAAATTGACAAAATGACGCATTTGTTAATTAAAGTTTTATCAAATAAATAAAAAAATAAAGGTTTTAAACAATTACCTAATGCATAAGTTTAAATAAAATAGATATGACATTAAATTATAAGGCCGTTTTATTTTTCTACAATTATAAAAAACGTACTTTTCTTAAAAAGTTGAAATATTGAAATTAACATTTTTTAGCATTTGTTAATTTATATTGTTTAAATAATCGATTATTGAATTGTTATATTTTTATTCTACGACTTTTAAATGTAAGTTGGTTATATTGAAATGATTTTGTGTAAAAAAAGATTACTTCCTTGTAAAAATTAACAATATTAGGTATTTGTTAATTAAAATTGTTTAAATAATTCAACGGTGTTATTTCATTGTTTAAACATTATAATGGAACATGTTGAAAAATAAAAGGTTTTACTAGTCAACTGCATGAAAAGTAAAGAATTTCCTATAAGATACATTTCTGATATTTATTTATTAAAAATTGTTTAATTAATTATTAAATTAATTAACAAATAATTTTTTTTAACATCTTAATTACAGGTATCATAAAATATTCTTTTGTCCCATAAATATAACTTTTAAACTATAAAATATAGTAAATTTCAAAAAATCAAAGTTTCAGTCTCTAAATTGTTTGTAACAAATACAAAAAAAAAATTTTTTTATTTGCTCAATTGGATAATGTTTCTTTGATGATTTTATATTAATTTATTTCTATAAGCGACGAATGCACATACACTACCGTCCGTGAGTATCAGGACGCCCCTTTTTTCATGAGTGGAAAAATGCTTAAAACGTAGAAAATAAGAATGTCAAAAATTTTTCGTATTTTTTTCCTGAAAGCTAATGAAATTATGAAAAGACTGACACTTGATCGAAGAAATTTCGTTGACTGTTCTGTTAGATACAGAAAAAAAATACTGTATTTTGCATGATTTTCGCAATTTTTTAATTACTCGAAAACTAATTAACTTTTTTAGCGTTCTTGGTCTTGTTTCAATCTCTATTTAATGTAGAATCTAAATAAATTATGATATTGTGATATAAAATTTTCCAAAAAAATTTGAAACTGTGAAATTCGGATAAAAAGATTTCAAAAAACAGATTGACACTTTTTCAACAAAATTTTTTTTTAAATTAAATAACTAAGTAATTAAAAAGCTTTTTTGAACTCAAGTATATCTATTAAATGAACGTATTTTCCATTGACCTTTTTGACACTTAAATATTCATGATAATTTTTTGAATTTTTTAATCCTACTTTTACGGTTTCAAATTTTTTTGGAAAAATTTATTTCACAATACCAGTTAATAATTTAAATTCTACATTAAATAGAGATTAAAACAAGACCAAGAGCGCTAATAAAAGTTAATTAGTTTTTGAGAAATTAAAAAATTACAAAAGCATGTAAAATCCAGTATTTTTTCAGTATCTGACAGAATAGTCAACGAAAATTCTTCAATCAGGTGTAATTTTTTTCATAATTTTATTAGCTTTCACGAAAAAAATACGAAAAATTTTTGTCATTCTTATTTTCTACGTTTTAAATATTTTTTAAGTCATAAAAAGAGGCCTCCTGATACTCACGGACGGTAGTGTATTATATCACAAACGAGCACTACTTTTATAAAAAAAGTTTTTTTTTAATTTTTATAAATAAATAAAAAAAATTAAAGCTTTTTTTAAAAAATCTGCCTTAAGCGATCTCTTTGGAATTTAATGACCAGTGTTTAGAAAAAAAGAATAAAAATCGGTTAAGATTTACGTGCTCTACGCTATTTTGAACCCCGTTTTTCAGTTATAAACCACTGTGTGGCGACCTACTGCCAGCTCCGACCCACTAAAACCCGTAACCCTTCTTTTAGAGCCCTTTACCCACCCTCGGTACTGTCAAATTTCTATGTTAAAGCGGAATTTAGAGCACAACAGCAGAATAAAGAACCAAACTTTAAAATATAAAATTGTGAAAAGTCAAAAGATAAACTTGTAAACGGACATAAAAACAAAAATCAATTAAATAAACATATAGAGCATTCCAGGCCAAATCGGAAATTATTTTGCTTTTGCATCTCAAATTTTTTTAAACATTTTTTTTCTTTTAGGACTCTTTGAAATAAGCTATCTTAATTTTTTAATTTTTTTCATAAAGCGGTTCAGGAAATACAGATTTTTGAAAAATGGCGTTTTTTACGTAAATTGTTTTTTAAATGCTTATAACTCGGTCAAAAATTGATAAAATTAGACGTCTTTATAATGAAAAGTTTTGTTTTCACGCGTAGATTTTAATAAAAAAAATTAAAAATTTTTTTAAATAATTTACGATAAGATTTAAAAATTTTTAAAATAAAATTTCATTTTTAACAATGTATGTATCAATCAATTTTTTTCAAAATTTTTTGGAAGAAACTAGCATCAAATTAACAATCTTTAAGCCTTGTCCGATCGTGGGCAAATGATGGAATCTATTTATTTTGAAATTTTTAATTTTTATATACGCAGTGGTTGCCAAATGACTAACTTGCATTTGACAAAATCACACAAATTTCTCACAGCAAATGTGTTTTTAGACTAAGTCTCTCCAAACTCAACCTTCTTTCTGTGTAAAATTGCGATTTGGTCAAATGACAAGTTAGGCCTACCGTTTTCACTGTGTATATAAAAATTAAAATTTTTTATATAAATAGATCCCATCGTTTGCCCACGATCGGATACAGCTTAAAAATTGTTAATTTAATGCTAGTTTCTTACAAAAATTTTTTTAAAAAATTGATCGATACATACATTGTTAAAAATAAAATTTTATTTTCCGATTTGGCCTGGAATGACCCATATATATATGAAGGTCAAAAGATTAAATTGTAAAAGGACAAATAAAAATTACAGAATAAGTTAAATTAAACTGAACAAATAAATTAAAAGCTGATTAAAGACACAGAATTTCAAGTGTGAAATTAAAATTAAAAGTGAAATTATGCTTTTTTCTACTTTTAGTTTTTTGCAAAAGTCTTCTTCGTGTCCTAAAGGGCGTTTCGGAAGACCCTGCAAATTCCACTTCCCGCAACGTGATGAACGTCTTTCGTTTCTGGAAACTTCTCCTTGCACAAGAAGCAAGTAGCTTTCCTCTTACAATCCACGACCTTGTGATCGACTTTTCCACACCTTAAGCATGCAGTCGATCTATCCGTCGTATTGCATTCTCATGCTAAGTGACCATAGCCGAGGCATCGGTGACACCTCACTTTCATAAACCTCTTTCTGATCGGGCATGACATAAAACCAACCTTTATGCGTCCGAGCACCTCCAGCTCCTCAGCCTGATCCTCATCGAAATCAACAACTGCGAGTTTCATCCCCCGCTTGTTATATCTAAGGACCATCACCTTTCTGCTTCCTGCCGGTTCCTTTATGAGAGCTGATAGTTCCTCCTGCACCTCGTCCTCTTGGGTAACGCAAACCAGGTCGCGGATCTCCAGGGCAACCTTTCGGTCCGCGTTCCGCACTTTACCCATGTCACCCACCACTCTTTTCACTTCCTTAGTAAACCCTTTCTTGTCTGAGGAGCCTCCTATCCTAATGAGAAGGTCTTCCTTCTTAATTGGTCTTGCTCCAATTACTCTTGTCTGACTTACCTCTGAATTCACCTCTTCACAGACCTTTTCCAGAACCTCGGCAAGTGATCTTTGTTTCGCAACCCTGACGATCATTTTTAGGGTTTCGTGGCCAAGGGACAAAACCCTTATAGCGAGACTTCGGTGTCCGTCCGTAGTTCTTACGTCTTAAGTTTTAAGTCTTATGTATTAAGTCTTAAGCCTTAAGTCTTATAGCGAGACTTCGGTATAAGAAGTTCTTAAGTTTTAAATCTTATGTCTTAAGTTTTAAGTCTTATGTATTAAATCTTATGTCTTAAGAAGGTGCTTCCTTCCTTTTCGCGGCTTCATGCTTCTTTCTAATCTCCTGTAGAATTTCTGTCAGGTTCGTCAGACCGTTCTTGATCGTCATATTGACGTTCGTCTGTACCTTGCAGGACTCCAGCATCTTGTGTACTTCTTCTTCGATCTTTTCAATGCAAGCCGCCTCCTCCTCTCGCAGCTTAATATAAGTGTCCCTGTCCTGATTATCAATAGAATCAGCAGAAGCGTTGCTGAAAACGCTAATGCAGCTGCTGATTCGTGCTGATTTATTCCATGTCCCGTGTCGAGGAACGAGCAAGCCTAAACAGGATACTATCATATAGCCAAGATGGACCTTGAACCGCCTCCGTTAGTTACATAAACGTTATAGCATTGCTGAAGCATTGATACGACGTCTGTGATATTGAAGGGCGCAGGGAATGTATTCTAGTATCTCTTCACAGAGTTTATCCTCTACTCAATGATTACACAGCTCAACAAAAAAACGAAAAAAAATTGCGCCTAGGTTTATATAATGATTTTTCTATTTATTATTCACTAAAATAGAGGAAAAATATACATATTCTTTTTAAAGTTTGCATTTGTAGTAGTTGCAGACATGTTAAGGGGGACATTACGTGTGTCGATAGCTGTTGATGTACAGAAAAGAACAACATTTTCGTTTTTTCCAGATCAAAAATTAAGAAAGTTAGTTGTCTGGCCATGGTATCCTGAAACGAGACGCTTTCTAATGAAATGCTGCACAGCCACCATTTTTTAATTGTCTAAATATATAAATATATATACTGGTTGCTGGGCCCTTGTGAGTGATTTGCCAGAGATGAAAAGAAAGAAAGAGAGACATGTCGGTGTCAAAGAAGTCAAACCCAAGGGAAGATAACACATTTCCACCGGGTTGTAACCTTAGAAAAAGGTCAACTTAAGCAGTGGTGGTTTTCCCCCGGTAACTTTTCACATGTATTGTGACTGGTATCAACTTATCCATTGATATATAAGCTATGATAAGCTTCAAATACTGTCTGCGCAGAGATCGATAACAACGCGTATCATCTCTGCATATAAGACGGTATCTACGAGTGCTGTGCAGGTCCTTGCAAGTGTCCGTCCCGCCAGCAGATCTTTTGGCGAGGGAAAGGGAAGAAATGTTTCTCTTTTCTAAAGAAAGCAGTTCCTTGAATAAGGAATTAAGACCAAGCAAGGGCCTGATTCGCAAAGAAGCGAGACACAGGCTCATAGAAAGATGGGATGGTGAGAAAAAAGGTCGATGGACTTATCGCCTTATCCCGGCACTCGCCACCTGGATAAATAGAAAACACGGTCAGGTTTCCTATTATATGACTCAGGCGCTCACAGGTCACGGGTGTTTTTACTCGTACCTGTGTCGCTTTAAATTACGCGAGGATGAGGTGTGTGCATAGTGCCAGTTCCCTGAGGACAACGCGGAGCACACCCTCTTCTCATGCAAGAAATGGGACTTGGAGAGGCAGGCCATGTTCGAAGGTGTAAACAGTCAAGTTACACCGGAGAACATGGTATCGCTGATGACCCAGTCAGAGGAGAATTAGCGGCAAGTCGAGAACTTCATAATCTCGGTTATGTCGAGGAAGGATCTCGACGGCCGCCAAAAAGCGTAATTTAAACAGCTTTTAATTTATTCGTTTGTTTTTTATTAATTTATTTTGTGATTCATTTGTCCTTATACAATTTTAATTTATTCCGTTTTATGTTTTTAATATTATATACGCGTTTATTATTTTTTTTTCTTTTTTTTATATATATATCCGTTTGCAATTTTATCTTTTGACTGTTTACACTTGATGAAACATTTTTTTTATTATTGTTGTGCTGTTAATTCCGCTTTTATATTGAAATAGTTTTAAATTTTTAACTATTAACGCAGGATAACCGCAGAAAAAAAGCAGAAAGTCCCATTAGCGACAGAGTTGGAGCGCCACCCTCGAAGGCTAAAGTCTTACGACAGTTCCGAGGGAGGGTAAAGGGCTCCAAAAGAAGGGTTACGGGTTTTAGTGGGTCGGGCTGGTAGTAGGTCGCCAGTTTGTTAAATTTATTATAACATTTATTTATTTTTCTTTTTTTTATATTTCTTTTTGTTTTTTTTTATCATACCAACCCCACATGACCTTGGAGTGCGGAATCCAAGGTATCTGTAGGCAGATTTCCCAATAGTCCCTAAGCAAAAAAAAAAAAAAAAAGCTTCAAAAGGAGATTGTCTCTCAAGTAATATATGGGCAATTCCACGTGAGATTTCAGTCGGCCTCTTAAAATCGGCCAAAAATATTTTTTTTCTATTCTGTATTGAAAAAAAACAGATACGTATTTTTTTATTATTTTTTTGGAGGCCAAATTTTTGAGTTATGAATTTTCAAAATTTTCGCTTTTTAAATGTAGGTATATTTTTAATGTCAGATAACTCAAAAAATATTGCTTCTTTTCATTTTTTGACAAGAGAAAAAAAGTTTTGTTTTTCTCTCTACTTTTGAATAATCATAACAAAAAAATTTTTTTTTTATTTTTTATTAAAAAAATAAAAAATTTTATAAACAAATTAATTTTTTTTAACTTTGGGTATGATAAATTTTTAATTTTCTTTTTTTAAAACATACCTGGAAATGATAAGAAGGTTTTGCAAAAAGTTTCAGAGTGGGCCTGACAAGTTTGATGGGTCCAAAAAAATAATTAAGCTGTCCCTGCAGGTCGCACGCACGTGGCACAATGGGATTTTTTTACAATTTATTTTTAAAAATTTTCTAGAGCCTACAAATTTTATCGGATTTTGATTATTATTGAATTTTAAGGCTCTAAACAATTTTTAATAATAAATTATAAAAAAATCCCATTTTGCCACGTGCGTGCGACCTGCACGGAGAGCTTAATTACTTTTTTTAGACCCATCAAACTTGTCAGGCCCACTCTGAAACTTTTTGCAAAACCTTCTTATCATTTCCAGGTATGTTTTAAAAAAAGAAAATTAAAAATTTATCATACCCAAAGTTAAAAAAAATTAATTTGTTTATAAAATTTTTTTATTTTTTTAATAAAAAATGAAAAAAAAAATTTTTTGTTATGATTATTCAAAAGTAGAGAGAAAAACAAAACTTTTTTTCTCTTGTCAAAAAATGAAAAGAAGCAATATTTTTTGAGTTATCTGACATTAAAAATATACCTACATTTAAAGAGCGAAAATTTTGAAAATTCATAACTCAAAAATTTGGCCTCCAAAAAAAATAATAAAAAAATACGTATCTGTTTTTTTTCAATACAGAATAGAAAAAAAATATTTTTGGCCGATTTTAAGAGGCCGACTGAAATCTCATGTGGAATTGCCCATATATATGCTAAAAAAGGTAACCAAATAGGGAATTAAAGTTTGGATGCTTGCTGACAGTAACATAGGCTATGTTTTGCCAATAAAAGTTTATCTTGGAAAAAAGAAGACAATAATAAAGACCTGATACTAGGAGAAAAAGTTTCCCTGAACTTTTTTAACTTTTAACTTCTACATATCTTAACCTGGAGAGCTGAAATTTGGTACAGATACGTATTTTCATGTCTAGATTACAGGAAAAATATAGCGAACCTGATTGAAAGTCATGGTTACGAACTAACACTAAATGAAATCGATTTTTTCAGAAAAAATTACGACACATGACCCGGTCCACCCACATTAACTTCTACATATCATCAACTAGTGAGCTAAAATTCGGTACACATACACAATTTTAGGTGTAGATTACAGGAAAAATATAGCAAACCTGATTGGCTGTCATATTTGCAAACTAGAAAAGAATTAACTAAATTTTTTAAAAAAAATTTCGAAAAATGACCCTGTCCCCCCCTTAACTTCTAGATGCAAGCACTTGGAGAGCTGAAATTCAGTACGCATACTCATTTTTACGTGTAGATTACGGGAAAAATATAGCGAACCTGATTAGAGATCATATTTGCGAACTATGAGACAAAGAAATTTAATTTTTTTGAAAAAATGTCAAAAAATGACCTTGTCTTCATACTGAACTTCTACATGTCGGGACCTATTGGGCTGAATTTCTGTACACACATATGTTGTTTTACGTTTTGATTGCAGAATATTCATATTAGTTACATTATAGAATAATACTATTTTTTATGTAATCTCATTGTGAGAATGTATATGAATTTCATCTCAATAGGTTTATTTATGTAGTATTTAAAAGGAGGAATATTGTTATTTAATCTATTTCTTTCTTTCTTAATTTGTATTTATTTCTTTAATCAATCATATTTCTTCCCCATATATTTTAAAAAAAGGAGTTTAATTTTGGTGTACGCAACCCTCGATTTTAGTGCGAGTGTAACTCGCACTTGTCGGATTTTTTTAAACAAATATCATTTTTCGTATTTTGACAATTTTCTTACCTCTTTATGCTGATTCCACACTTACCCAGCGCCACGGAAAAGCGAAGCGACTGGGTAAGTGTGGAATCAGCATTAAGACTTATTGAAATGTTGTTGGAAGAACATACCTATGCGTGTGGAACTTTCCGGAATGGAAGAGTAGGCTGCCCTTCATCTTTAACTACAAAAGAAAAAAATCTTTAACGAGGAAACTCAAAAATTGATCAGTCGGGAGAAATAACTTTTTCATCAGGAATTGATCCATCAAAATCGCAAATCAAAATGTTTAAAACCAAGTTAAATGTCCATAAGCTATTGAAAGACCTAGTAAAAAATGATGGAAATATATTTTTAATTTCATCATTGATACGTCTATCATAAATAGTTTTATTTTATTTAGTTCATACAATGCTGTTGAAAGACCTAGTAAAAAATGGTGTAAATATATTTTTAATTTTATCATTGATACGTCTAACATAATTAGTTTTATTTTATTTGATCAAACAACTAGACTTCACCTTACTGCACATGAGAATAGGTAAATTGTTTATAGAAAAAACTTGGTCAAGAAATTGATTGGAGATTTCACGTCAAGAATAAAACTATCTTCTGAATATTTTTCTCTTTCAAGTCGACACAGTAGTTTATAAATAAATTAAGCTGTGTAAAGGGTGTTTCATCTTAAGCATCAACAAATGGATTTTAAGTGAAACTAACATTTGGATTCATAGGCAAACGGAAAAAAAAGATACCTGTATTTTTGTTTTTAATTTCCAATTGTTTAACAACAATTGTTTAAACAAATTTATAAAAATTAAAAATTTTTGAAAACTGATGCTTGGGATGAAACATTCTTTATTCAGCATAATTTGTTTATAACAATTTTATAAACAAAATACGACTTGGAGTAAAAAATGACCCATACAGATCATTCTTATTTCTCCACGTAGAATCGATTAGCGTTACAATTTTCAAATATTTAAAATTTTTTATTAATTTGTTTAAACAATTGTTGTTAAACAATTGGAAATTAAAAACAAAAAGACAGGTATATCTTTTTTTCCATTTGCCTATGAATCCAATTGTTAGTTTTATTTAAAATCCATTTGTTGATGCTTGGGATGGAACACCCTTTATCCAGCATAATTTGTTTATAACAATTTTATAAACAAAATACGACTTGTAGAAAAAAATAACCTATGCAAAACATTCTTATTTTTCCACGTAGAATCAATTGGCGTAAACAGATTTTAAAAAATTTTAAAATTTTATTTATTTGTTTAAACAATTGTTGTTAAGCAATTGGAAATTAAAAACAAAAATACAGTTATATTTTTTTTTCATTTGCCTATGAATCCAATTGTTAGTTTTTTAATACAATGGCTGGTTTCTTCATAGGACTTAATAGGTTAAGTATAAAGGATCCTGTAAGGAACCGGTAAAGGATCGTACACAGTTTCCTCAATTAATTTATTTATATTTTTAACTCCTGCGCAGTAGTCTTTCTGTGCAATACATTTTTCTGTCCAACATTGTTATGCGAGCCTAACATATTGAAATATGAAGTCTACGTATGTCAAATGTTGCTTAACGTATAAAAATTTAAAAAATTAAAAAGTTTCCAGTACAGAATCCTGCAGGTGTTTCTGTACAGGAACCTTTACAGAAACCTTTGACAGCTAAAATTCCTGCATCGGAACCTGCACAGGAGCCCTGTCCCAAAATCCCGTACGAGATCAGGTCGGGATCCTATACAGGACGGGTATGGGATCCGGTCGGGATCCTGCACAGGTTCCCGAGAGGATCCTTTATGGATCCTGTACGGGGATTTTAAGGGGTTACGCCACCCTGAAATTTTCAAAAAAAATTTTTTTTTTTTTTTGCTTAATTTCAAAGTTTATATTCCAACGAATATTTTGAGATGTCGCCGAAGACAATATCTCACTAATTACAAAAGTTATGGTCATTAGAAGTTAGCGCGGTGGGGACGCGCCGAGAGCTGGAAGCAGCAACTTTCTATTTTAGAATGGTCTAGGGGGCCCTTTCATGATTTAGGAAGGGTCCTTTTCATTGTATCCCTTCCATTCTTAAAGAAAAAAAATTATGGCCCAGGAATTGCTGATTAAATAGTAAATTAAAAAATTTTCAAGTTATAATACGCTAAAGTTCATTTTTTCTTCTTTTGCGTTTTTCTCGAAACCACAATTTTCGAGACGGTGTACACGATAACTCAAAAACTATTCAACCGATTGACTTGAAAATTAATATACATCTTCCTAAATAGATTTTCCACAGAGTGACGTGGGATTTTTTTGATTGAATAATTTGAAAATTTTTTATCCAATTTTTTATACGGTAATTTTAGCCAAAAAAAAAATGTTAATTTTTGAAGTGCTTCCATTTGCGTAAAAAATTTTTTTTTTTTAAATGGCTTCGTCACTCTGTTCAAAATTTATCACTTTTTAAGAAAAATATTGTTTTACTTGTTTCTGACAAAAATTGAACTGCCAATCATGTACACCATCAAGGAGTGCTCCGGAAAAATTGATCCACGCCAATAGTTATATCTCCGCCATTTTTAATTAAAAACAATTTTTTTTTAATATTTATAAAGCTCAATATATGTACTAAAGCATCAATAAATGTAAGGAAGTCCTACCTTAAACAGTTTTATCAAAAAAATTCCTAAAAAACCATCCGATTTTCATGCGTTCAGGGTGGCGTAACCCCTTAAACTGGTTCATCTGAAGAGGCACAACGTTGTCGGGCGAAAGCTAATGTATTTTAAAAAAGAGAAATAAATAAGTGGATTATATTTTAAACAAAAAACATCATATAATACATTTAAATAATTAAAAAAACATTTACATCTATTATTATTTTTAAATGCACTTTAAAAAAAACTCCTTATCAATTAATTAATTTTAATTATTTATAATAATAATTATTATTAACAATTATTCTTCTATCCTACCTTTTGTTTAAACTATTATTTAAATTATTGCAGCAAAAAAAGCAATATTTTCTTTTTTTATTATTTGCAGGTATTTCTTTAAAACTATTGTTAAGAACAATTGGAATAATATTTATAATTATGAGTTTTGTGCCTTTGGACATATATGTTATTGTTAAGATACTTAAATAGTTAATTTAATAATTTTTTTCAAAAATATTCAACAAATATTAAAATTGTAGGTAACATTTTTCACTTAATTGTTTAAATAAAGTACATTGCAAAATGAAATTCCGAATTCCGGCTCAATGGCGATCTTGGGAATTTATCGATGAAGATTTAGAAAAAAAGAAAGTCAAATTTCATTGAAAATTGTAGGCTGTAGGTGATTATGAACACTAAATTATAATTCTGAACCACTGTTCGACACCTCTCTGTTTAGTAGAATATAGGGGAGACTGGGGTAAACCCGCTCACTTTTTTTTCAGATCGGTAAAAATCTAGGAAATTATTCTCTAAATCCAAGTTAATTTATATCATTTAAAAGCTTATGATTTCTACTAAAAAAATAAAAAAGAGTTTTTGATTTATCTTTTTTAGTTTTACTTAGAGAAACTTTTTAATACACATATACCAAATTTCAAAATCACAATTTTCCAGGGTAAACCCGCTCACTTTATCTTTTCAAGACGGAACAGTTTTATTTTTTAAATATACAAATTCGTCTTGTTCCCGTCTTAAGTATGATTTATTATTGATAAAATATGAGTTCCATAAAAAATTCTATAAACAACAAATTGGTTTAATAAATAATGAATATAGTTTTCATGAATTACAACTATGGATTTAAATAATGTTATATTTTATTAAGAGAAAATAAAATGTAGTTACAACTTTGGTTTTAACAAGTCATAAATTTTGTTATTGTTAAAATATAATACGTGAAATTATTTTATTCTCAATTTTAAGTTTAAAACTAAGTGAGCGGCTTTACCCCGACTTCACGTGCGCGACTTTACCCCGAGTGTATTCCTCACATTTTAGAATAAATTTAATTAAATCTTTTTGAAATAAGACAAAACTATATTTATTTGGTTTATACACCCGTCTTAAGCTTATCTAGCTATACAAGTGTGTTTACATTTCGCTCTTACAATATTTCTTAAATATATTTCTTAATTATAATTTTTGCGCCTACAGAACGTCTTGAAATTAGGAGTACTCGCATTTGCCTGGACCACCCGTCAATGGGTTTTCTCGCCAGTGGAGAGGAAAACTGTAGAAAACCTCTCCGAGTACAACCGGTTTATCGACAGTCGAATTCTAATGGTGTGTACCGGACAATAATCGACGGTGCACATCATTATACTTCGACGTCAAACTTCCCGCTCAGATTATCTCACGTGCCGGAAAAATCCCAGGCTAATGGGCGCGAACCAAGTACCCTTGGTCCGCCCACCGAGCCAGGCATTTATCCGACCGAGCTAATCTGTCGGTGCATAATAAACTGTAAAATATGTTATTTAAGTTTCTGTATGAAATGTCAAAAATCCATCATATTTAACAATTTTTTTTGAGAAAAGGCACCCCGAGACCGAAACGAGTGTCACAAAAATCATCGTAAACAAATTTACTGCCTTTATTCCCTTGTTACTTACGATATTTTTTATTCTTATTACACAAAAGTAGTGACTTCAGATAGCAGACGACAGGGAGAAAAAGTCATTCACTTGTTCGACTTGTATGAAAATGGCGGCCTTTTTCATTCAAGTGAGCAAATGAATGGCTTTTAGCTCCTGTTGGCTGCTAACTAAAAGCGCCTATTTTGTGCCTGAGGTATGAAAATGTAATTTGTTTATATATAAATTTTCAATATTTTTAATTGCAGCATTCGAAAGAGCGGTTCTTGAGCTTAAAGAAATGTCTATTGCAAAGTTTTAGTATTTCGTTTTCATACTAAAAATTTCTGGCAAAGTTCATGTAAAATTTCTGTACATTTGGTCCTTAAAGGGTTAATAAACAGTATGTTTAAACCAAAAACGACCTGCTGTGTCTGTCAGCGATATCCACTTTCATGCTGATTAACGGAATCTATCTATCTAATTAACGGAATGAGAACAAGACCAAAGTTGAATTTCAATTATTCGACTTCGACTTAGATTAAATTAAGTGATAAAAGTAAATTTTAGTCAGACTTCATTTCCTATTTTTTTTATTTTTCTAAATTAAGTAGTAACTCTGAAAATAATTGAATTTTTTCAAAGAATTTTGCTATTTATTTATATTTTATAAAGATAAATAAAGTGTTGACAATTTTTTTTATATTTTTTGAAAATAATTCAATTTCTTTAAAGAATTTTATTAATTTAGAAAATAATAGACTTCTTATTTATTATGATATATTTAAAATAAATTATTGTCAGAAGTAGAAAACATTTAATTTTTTTCAAGAATTCCTGATAATTTCATAGTTTATGAGGCAAACAAGAAGGCACAAAAAATAAAAATTTTGTTATAAATTTTAAACATTTAATTTAATTCTAGAAATTTAATATTTCTTTATTACTTTTTGATGAAATTCCCTAACTTTTCCCTGTTTCACTTTCCCTGAGTTTTCCCTACATTATCTGATTTTCCTGACTTTTGGTGAACCTGATTATCAAAAGTTTTATTAATAAATGTCTTGAAAAACTTACGTCTGCCAAGTCCTCGATTATATTCTCGCGAATTTCTTTCGACGAAAGCTTGACCATATCCTAGACTGTTGTGAGAGAAATTGTGAATTTATCATCCTTGCTAAAAGCATTTAAAATTATATTTACAATGTCCCTAATACCTGAGTCCTCCATGGCTGAAAATGGGCGTCCATTTTCTGTCACCATCTTGACACAGGCTTTTCATAAAACCTCTGGTGATATTAATACATATACAGCTTTTCTTTTTCCAGAACGTGTCTCTCTGATATTTATTTCTTCTTCTCATTTTTGTCAAATAAGACGATCTCATACTCTTTTCTATGCAACCATTTTAAATGATTCTTGAAGGTACCAGCGTGTTTGTCCTATAAAAAATTCATTAGTAATTATACATTTGATAAAGCAGTACATTAATATACGGAAGAAAAAATTTATTTCACTCAAATAACTAATTGAGGAGCTGGATTCTAGAACCGGACCTTCGCTTGAACTCACGTAGAAGTATTGTCCAACCCTTAGCTATGTGATGAAATTATAAAACTAAAAAAATATTTAAAAATTAAGACGTTGTAGAGGAGAAAAAAATACATCTTTTTTCTATTCACAATTTTTTTCTAAAATGTAATTTATTAATACTAAAAATCTTAATTTTTAGTATTTTTAGTATTTTTAGTAAACTAAAAATTTTTTTTCTAAAAATTACTTACCTTTTGATAAATGGGTGATTCTCCCGAAATACTCCTTTTTGTGAGTTACAAACAGAAAAGAAAAAAAATTATTATTTATGGATTAATGCAGTCAATTATATTGAGCTTTCAAAAATCTACCACCTCTATAGCATGATCATGCTAACTTTTAGCTTTTAAAGTATATATTTTAAATTAAAATTTACAAAAAAATTAAGAGGTTAAAATTTGGCGCCGGCGTTTTTTATTATATATATTTTTCTATTTACAAAAAATTATTTAAAAATTATAATTTATTAATATTATCTATAAATTTTATAGATTTTGAAATACTTACAGTTATCAAAAATCTCTTTTAACAATTGTCAAAAATTATTTTTCATACATTTTAGGTTCACTTTTCACTGGCAGTTTGTAAACAACCGATAATCATATCAATTTTTAATTTTTATTCAAAAAAGTGAGAGGAATGACGGGTGAGAGGAATGACGATTTCAACATTTTTTAATTTTATTTAATTGACAAATAATTTTCCTTCAGCTTAGAATGCCCTATCATGTTTATAAAGGATAACTTTATGTGAAAAAAATTTGCGATCAATTTATATACATTAATATTGTTTTTATTAGGGGTGAGAGGAATGATGCTTTAGGTTGTGAATCTCTGCTTACGTCTCAATTTTAATTTTTTTAACGCAAAATAATGACATTTTTTAAAAACAAACTTAAGAAATTAATATTAGAGATGTTAATTTAAATATTGATCACAATAATTAATCAATATCTCTACCCACAGCAAAAATATTGGATAATATTCAACGAGTGAGAGGAATGACGCGGTACTACATGACAAATTTTATTTTCTATATTTAAAAAAACTACACGACATATTTTATTCATATTTTAGAAAATTATTCTTAAATATAATAACTTTTAGAAACAATTAATAAAGTACCAATTTTCATGTTTTAAATAATTGTTTTACGTATTGAAAAAATGAAAAGCACTTAGATGACAGGTTAGAAAATCGATTTTGGGGTGGTAAAATATTTTTAAAATGTATTAAAACAATAAAATTTTACAACTTTTTTTTTGCAGAACATTTAGAAAAAGTGATAACATAGGGAAATATGACTTGGTATTTTCCCAAATGATTATAATTATTTAGAAAATCTTGACTACATGCAAAATGAGGTTTTTTGGAGAATCACCCAAATATGTCTGGCGCGGTGACGCACGGCGCTACGCCTATTAGGCATCGAGCCTCGCGATAGTTCACTGTACTGGGCATTGCTGCCCGCAAGTACTCTTGTTTACGTATGTCACATGTTGCTAGTTTTTCACTTCACCTTTACTATCCATTTTGAAAATTTGAAAAATCTTCATTTGTCTCTAAGGGGACGTCCATAAATCACATGACTGGTTTTCGGGCAATTTCTGACCCCCCTACCCCCCAAATGATCAACCGTGATACATTCTATGACCCCCCACCCCCTCCCATTGTCACGTGACTTTTAATTTTTATGAAAATTGTTAAAAAACGAAGGAAAAATTTTTAACAAAGTTTGAGAGACTGATAATTGCAAATTCTATTGATATATTTATTTATATTATATATATATATATGGGACGTTCCACGTCAAACGGAACAGAGCTGTAGCCAAAAATTGGCGCAATGAAAAAAATCGGTTAAGGGCTTAAAAAATTCGTACACTCGTCTACTTTCGAAAGCATGTGGGCGATCTTAAAAACCCAATATGGCGGCTTAATTATAAGCGAACAAAGTCAACAAAATCATTAACCCACAAATAACATCATAAATAAAAATGACAAAATCCATAAAAAAAAATCTGTCCGCGCAAGCGCGGACACATTCTCATCCGCGCTTCGCGCGGGGGCTCGCTTCGCTCGCAAGTTTCAGCGCGCCTCGGGGCGCGCGATTATTGAACGTCGCGCTTCGCGCTCCGGTGATTATTTGGCACGTCGCGCTTCGCGCTCCGTGTGTTGTTGCGCGCTTCGCGCGCAAATGGCTCGCTTCGCTCGCGGTCTGCAATTGTTGTGCATTATTAATGTTCTTGTTTCCTATTATATGTTTCATAAAACAGTTTTTTTTTCTTAAAGTTACTACGACTTTAAGGATTACATTCTCATCACATGTTTTAGTTTGCTGATGATTGCGAAATAAAGTGGATTTAAATGTATATTTTTGGTCTTGATGATTTAAATTGTAAAGTTATTTTTAATTATACTAACTCTGTTAGTAAAAACATGATTTGCAGAAGCAGCTAAAATATTTTTAAAGAATTAGTATCAAATTTTTTGTGTAGTGTAGACCGGAGCGTAATGACTAACTTTTCACTCTTTGTTTATTTACTCAGACATTTTTGTTTTAATTAAGTGTTTATCTCCTAGAAAAGTTACTCTGGTATATTACTTTCTCATGTGATGAGAATGTAAAAAACCATTTCCAACAAGATAGGACCAAAAATTGAAATGTAAAAAGGGGTCACACCAGCACAACTGTATTGAAAAAATTTCATTGATTTTCTAAAATGTTATATCTTTTATGAATATATTTTAGTTATAACATTTTAGAAAACCAATAAAATTTTTTTAACCCAGTTGACCTCGCCTGACCCAAAAACTTAAAAAAAAATTAAGTTTCTATGAAATAATGTTGTAGAGAAAAGTTGTTTGTATTTTTCTAATCGAAAGTAATATAAAATTAAAAATAATGAAATTTGAAAAAATTGAATTTTCAAAATTTTGAAACTACTGTAGTTTATGTAGTTTTCAACGAAAATAGATGGCTAACGAACTCGATCTGTATTTTAACAGTAACTTTGTGCATGCAAAGTTGCAAGTTGATACAATAAGTTTTTCAAAAGTTATCGTGGCGACAACATTGTGTCTACAGACAGACACGAAGACAGACATACGGACAGACACTTTTTTTAGACCATGCTTTTCGGACTCAGGGGACCCCAAAACGTCGAGATTTCATGAAATTAGCGAAAGTCAATTTTCGACCAAAACTAATACTTTCTCATGTGATAATAATGTAAAAATGATTAAAAACAAAAAATATATTCAAATAGTGCAATTGAAAATAACAAAATCATATTTCGAATTTTATATCGGTTAACCAGAACTCAAAAAAAAATTCGTTTAATTTAGAAATACTAAAAAATTAAATTTTTAATAACTTTAAAAAAGAAATTTCTGAGTAATATGTAAAGCAATATTTCTAAACAATGTTAAGAGACAAAAAAAATATTTTGATATGAAAATAAAATCTTTTAGTTCTAGATATACCGTTTGGCTAAATCTGGCCCAAATACTTAAAAAATATACCTGGCCCAAGAACTTAAAAAAAAAAAAAAAAAAAAATTCATAACTTTTTTGTTTTCTGTTGTACTGAAAAGTGTCTAAAGGAAAAGTTGTTTGTTTTTGCACCAAATTTAAGGAAAAAATTAAAAAAAAATATTTTTTTGAAAATTGTAAAAAATACAAAATTTTGAAAATTTCAAAATTTTGTATTTTTGTTGTTTTTTGACGAAATGGGCTGCCCAACGAACTCAGGCTTCATTTTTATGGACTAAAAAAGCACCCCAAATTGCAAGTCGATTCATTAAAATTTACTCGAGTTATCGTGACGACAAAATTTGCTACAGACAGACAGACAGACACTTTTCTAAAAACCATTTTTTTGGAATCAGGGGGTCATGAAACGTAAAGATTTACCAAAATTAGACAATGCTCAAAATCGCACAAATCCAAGACTTTCTCATTTTTGATGAGAATGTAAAAATTGACTGAAAATTCTTTTAACGTTTTTGGGGTGGCTTAATACAAATCTTCAAGCAGATTTTGATTAGAGTCTGAAAATTCAAAATGGCGGAACCAAAATGGTGGCCAATTTTTAAAACTCTTTAGAATAGCTCAAAACTTGTTACTCGGGGGTTTTCGGGGTCGCTGATTACAAATATGACATCAGATTTTAAAAATTCAAAATAGCGGATCTAACATGGCCGACATTTTTTTTTTAATTCATCGTATTCGCTCAAAACTTGTTACTCGGGGGTTTTCGAGGTCGCTGATTACGAATATGACCTCAGATTTCGAAAATTCAAAATGGCGGATCCAATATGGCCGACATATTTTTTTTTAATTTCATCGTATTCGATCAAAACTTGCTACTCGAGAGTTTTCGGGGTCGCTGATTACGCATATGCCATCATATTTCAAAAATTCAAAATATCGGAACCAATATAATCGGTATTCTCTTTTAATATTTTTTTAGAAGAAAAAAATGCTGTTTGTAGAAAGTTAAAGTTCTGTTCTTTCTAGTAGCTGAAGCAAATTCTAGTAGCGTTTAAGTATCGTAATATTTTAATCGTTTTATTTATTAAACCAATTTGTTGTTTATAGAACTCACAGTTTATGAATAATAAATCATACTTAAGACGGGAATAAGACGAATTTTAATAATCAAAAAATAAAACTGTTCGTCTTGAAAAGATAAAGTGAGCGGATTTACCCTGAAAAATTGTGATTTCCAAATTTGGTATATCTGTTTTAAAAAGTTTCTCTAAGTAAAAGTAAAAAAGATAAATCAAAAACTCTTTTTTATTTTTGTAGTAGAAATCATAAGCTTTCAAATGATATAAATTAACTTATTGGATTTAAAAAATAATTTTCAAGATTTTTACCGATCTGAAAAAAAGTGAGCGGGTTTACCCCAGTCTCCCCTACTTATACTTACATTCCTATATTAATCAAATGAACCTAAATAAAAAAAATAAACGTGACAACAAAATTTTTTGGTTTTAAACAAGGACATAAGTATATTATTAAAATAAACTTCAATAAAAAAGTAAGCGTAAAAAAAATTTTTAGTCAAGAGGAATCAAAGTTAACTATTTGTTAATTAATATTGTTTATAACAATTTAAATAAGTTACTTTTTAAACAAAAAGGACATATATTCTTGAAATGAACTTAAATTAAAAAGAAAATGTGGAAAAAACATTTTTTAGTAAAGAAGAATCAAAGTTATCTATTTGTTACTTAATATTGTCTATAACAATTTAAGTAACTTACTTTTAAACAAAAAGGACATGTATTTTCGTAATAAACTTAAATTTTAAAAAAATGGTTAAAAAACCTTTTTTAGTGGAAAGGAATCCAAGTTATCCATTTGTTAATTAATATTGTTTATAACAATTTAAATAAAATATTTTGTTTGATTAATTGTCATATTATTGGATTAATTTAAACTGATTTAGATCATGTGCAATAACGGAATAAGAAAATAAACGTCCTTTTTTAAAAAATTGTATTAATTTGTTTAAAACAAAAAATTATAAGCAATTAATATCTCAAACATCGGCCTCGAGGGATGTCTTAAGAATTCATTCTCTTTTACTTTAAAACACAGAACACTCAAATCGGTTAAAAATTGTAGGCTGTAGACATTTTTGAACAGTAAATTGTAAAAAATTCCACTGTGCGGTCCTTGCGCGCAGTATGCAGCGCTCGACAAATAGTCAAATTATGATTTTTGTTTTTGAACCCCTTTGCTGTGAGGAGACAAATTTATAAAGTGGGTCCAAAATGTTAAGAAATTTTTTAGTGACCAAAATTTGTGAGATTGGGTACAGTTAGGTTTTGGGGGTCGCTAATGACGAATCTGAAGTCAAAATTTCAAAATTTAAAATGGCGGATCCAAAATGGCGGACGTATTTTTTTGAATTTATCGGATTTGCTTGAAACTTGTTACTCGGGGGTTTTCGAGGTCGCTGATTTCGAATATGAAGTCAGATATTAAAAATTCAAAATAACGGATCCAATATGGCGGACGACATTTTCAAAAATTCATCGGATTCACTTGAAACTTGTTACTCAAGGGTTTTTGGGGTCGCTGATAACGAATCTGAAGTCAGATTTTCAAAATTCAAAATGGCGGATCCAAAATGGCGGACGTATTTTTTTAATTTATCGGATTTGCTTGAAACTTGTTACTCGGGCGTTTTCGAAGTCGCTGATTCTAAATATGAAGTTAGATTTTCGAAATTCAAAATGGCGGATCCAAAATGGCGGACATATTTTTTTGAATTTTTCGGATTCGTTTAAAACTTGTTACTCGGGGGTTTTCGAGGTCGCTGATTTGGATCCGCCATTTTGAATTTTTAAAAATGCACTTCAGATTCGTTATCAGCGACCCTGAAAACCCCCGAGTAACAATTTTTAAACGAATACAATGAATTCAAAAAAATACGTCCGCCATTTTGAATTTTGAAAATCTGACTTCAGTTTCGTCATCAGCGACCTCAAAAACCCCCGAGTAACAAGTTTCAATCGAATCCGAGAAATTAAAAAAATATGTCCGCCATATTGGATCCGCCATTTTTAATTTTTAAAATCTGAGCTTACATTCGTTATCAGAGACACTGAAAACCCCCGAGTAACAAGTTTCAAGCGAATACGATGAATTCAAAAAATACTTCCGCCATTTTGGATCCGCCATTTTGAATTTCGAAAATCTAACTTTATATTCCGAATCAGCGACCTCGAAAACCCCCGAGTAACAAGTTTAAAGCGAATTCAATGAAATAAAAAAATTAGTCCGTCATCGAAATTCATATTCGTAACCAGTGACGTCGACAACATTTTGATATAATTGTGTGAGATATTATTTTGATATGATAATGTATGCTGCCTGAGATTTAATATAATAAAAGTCATTCAAAACAGTCTACTTTTGAGCAGCCATATTGGATTTTGGTTTTCGAATTTTCAAAATTTGACTTCAGATTCGGATTTACTTGTTTTTTCTGCCTTTTATCAATTTTTTTGTATGTACGTCTATAGACGTACCTCACACTGGAAGCAAACTTAATTTTCGAAGTTATAGTCTCTTAAATGGTCAAAAAAACTAAAAAAATTCTAAAATAACACTAAAAATCGAATTTTTTTAAAGGAATAAAAATCAGTCAATTGATTTTGACATATTCCCACCCTAAAATACTTGAAAAACATACTTGAACATAAAAAACTCGTAATTTCCAGAAAAATCACTCTCTATATATATTTTTTGTGCGCTTTTTTGATAAAAAAATCAATTTTCCGACTCCATTATCTCCGACATCCTTGCATATGCGATTTCGCTACCAGAGACTTTTTTTCTCGGCTTTGCATCAGCTACAACTTTGCTGTTGACAACTTTTTGCCCAACCCAAAACTTTTCAAGCTATTTTTTAAAAACTGTCAAAAAACTAAATTTTTTACATTCTCATCACATGAGAAGGTATTAGTTTTGGTCGAATTTTGACTTTTGCTAATTTTATGAAATCTTTACGTTTTGAGGTGCCCTGAGTCCGAAAAACATGGTCCGGCGAGTGCGTCTGTCTGTGTGTCTGTCTGTCTGTCTGTCTGTCTGTCTGTCCGTCTGTCTGTCTGTCCGTCTGTAGACGGTCATATGTTGTTCCCACGATAACTCTTGAAAAACTTATCAAATCGTTTTTAAATTTAACACACTTAAAGTTGGTGTAAAAATGAAGGCTAAGTTCGTTAACCAGACATTTTCGTTGAAAACTACAAAAACTACGGTAGTTTCAAAATTTTAAAAAATCAATTTTTTCAAATTTCAGAATTTTTAACTTTATTTTATTTTAGATTAGAAAAATACAAACAACTTTTCTCTATAACATTTTTTCATAAAAACTTAATTTTCGAAGTTATAGTCTCTTAAATGGTCAAAAAAACTAAAAAAATTCTAAAATAACACTAAAAATCGAATTTTTTTAAAGGAATAAAAATCAGTCAATTGATTTTGACATATTCCCACCCTAAAATACTTGAAAAACATACTTGAACATAAAAAACTCGTAATTTCCAGAAAAATCACTCTCTATATATATTTTTTGTGCGCTTTTTTGATAAAAAATCAATTTTCCGACTCCATTATCTCCGACATCCTTGCATATGCGATTTCGCTACCAGAGACTTTTTTTCTCGGCTTTGCATCAGCTACAACTTTGCTGTTGACAACTTTTTGCCCAACTCAAAACTTTTCAAGCTATTTTTTAAAAACTGTCAAAAAACTAAATTTTTTACATTCTCATCACATGAGAAGGTATTAGTTTTGGTCGAATTTTGACTTTTGCTAATTTTATGAAATCTTTACGTTTTGAGGTGCCCTGAGTCCGAAAAACATGGTCCGGCGAGTGCGTCTGTCTGTGTGTCTGTCTGTCTGTCTGTCTGTCTGTCTGTCCGTCTGTCTGTCTGTCCGTCTGTAGACGGTCATATGTTGTTCCCACGATAACTCTTGAAAAACTTATCAAATCGTTTTTAAATTTAACACACCTCAAGTTGGTGTAAAAATGAAGGCTAAGTTCGTTAACCAGACATTTTCGTTGAAAACTACAAAAACTACGGTAGTTTCAAAATTTTAAAAAATCAATTTTTTCAAATTTCAGAATTTTTAACTTTATTTTATTTTAGATTAGAAAAATACAAACAACTTTTCTCTATAACATTTTTTCATAAAAACTTAATTTTCGAAGTTATAGTCTCTTAAATGGTCAAAAAAACTAAAAAAATTCTAAAATAACACTAAAAATCGAATTTTTTTAAAGGAATAAAAATCAGTCAATTGATTTTGACATATTCCCACCCTAAAATACTTGAAAAACATACTTGAACATAAAAAACTCGTAATTTCCAGAAAAATCACTCTCTATATATATTTTTTGTGCGCTTTTTTGATAAAAAATCAATTTTCCGACTCCATTATCTCCGACATCCTTGCATATGCGATTTCGCTACCAGAGACTTTTTTTCTCGGCTTTGCATCAGCTACAACTTTGCTGTTGACAACTTTTTGCCCAACCCAAAACTTTTCAAGCTATTTTTTAAAAACTGTCAAAAAACTAAATTTTTTACATTCTCATCACATGAGAAGGTAATAGTTTTGGTCGAATTTTGACTTTTGCTAATTTTATGAAATCTTTACGTTTTGAGGTGCCCTGAGTCCGAAAAACATGGTCCGGCGAGTGCGTCTGTCTGTGTGTCTGTCTGTCTGTCTGTCTGTCTGTCTGTCCGTCTGTCTGTCTGTCCGTCTGTAGACGGTCATATGTTGTTCCCACGATAACTCTTGAAAAACTTATCAAATCGTTTTTAAATTTAACACACTTAAAGTTGGTGTAAAAATGAAGGCTAAGTTCGTTAACCAGACATTTTCGTTGAAAACTACAAAAACTACGGTAGTTTCAAAATTTTAAAAAATCAATTTTTTCAAATTTCAGAATTTTTAACTTTATTTTATTTTAGATTAGAAAAATACAAACAACTTTTCTCTATAACATTTTTTCATAAAAACTTAATTTTCGAAGTTATAGTCTCTTAAATGGTCAAAAAAACTAGAAAAATTCTAAAATAACACTAAAAATCGAATTTTTTTAAAGGAATAAAAATCAGTCAATTGATTTTGACATATTCCCACCCTAAAATACTTGAAAAACATACTTGAACATAAAAAACTCGTAATTTCCAGAAAAATCACTCTCTATATATATTTTTTGTGCGCTTTTTTGATAAAAAATCAATTTTCCGACTCCATTATTTCCGACATCCTTGCATATGCGATTTCGCTACCAGAGACTTTTTTTCTCGGCTTTGCATCAGCTACAACTTTGCTGTTGACAACTTTTTGCCCAACCCAAAACTTTTCAAGCTATTTTTTAAAAACTGTCAAAAAACTAAATTTTTTACATTCTCATCACATGAGAAGGTATTAGTTTTGGTCGAATTTTGACTTTTGCTAATTTTATGAAATCTTTACGTTTTGAGGTGCCCTGAGTCCGAAAAACATGGTCCGGCGAGTGCGTCTGTCTGTGTGTCTGTCTGTCTGTCTGTCTGTCCGTCTGTCTGTCTGTCCGTCTGTAGACGGTCATATGTTGTTCCCACGATAACTCTTGAAAAACTTATCAAATCGTTTTTAAATTTAACACACTTAAAGTTGGTGTAAAAATGAAGGCTAAGTTCGTTAACCAGACATTTTCGTTGAAAACTACAAAAACTACGGTAGTTTCAAAATTTTAAAAAATCAATTTTTTCAAATTTCAGAATTTTTAACTTTATTTTATTTTAGATTAGAAAAATACAAACAACTTTTCTCTATAACATTTTTTCATAAAAACTTAATTTTCGAAGTTATAGTCTCTTAAATGGTCAAAAAAACTAAAAAAATTCTAAAATAACACTAAAAATCGAATTTTTTTAAAGGAATAAAAATCAGTCAATTGATTTTGACATATTCCCACCCTAAAATACTTGAAAAACATACTTGAACATAAAAAACTCGTAATTTCCAGAAAAATCACTCTCTATATATATTTTTTGTGCGCTTTTTTGATAAAAAATCAATTTTCCGACTCCATTATCTCCGACATCCTTGCATATGCGATTTCGCTACCAGAGACTTTTTTTCTCGGCTTTGCATCAGCTACAACTTTGCTGTTGACAACTTTTTGCCCAACCCAAAACTTTTCAAGCTATTTTTTAAAAACTGTCAAAAAACTAAATTTTTTACATTCTCATCACATGAGAAGGTATTAGTTTTGGTCGAATTTTGACTTTTGCTAATTTTATGAAATCTTTACGTTTTGAGGTGCCCTGAGTCCGAAAAACATGGTCCGGCGAGTGCGTCTGTCTGTGTGTCTGTCTGTCTGTCTGTCTGTCTGTCTGTCCGTCTGTCTGTCTGTCCGTCTGTAGACGGTCATATGTTGTTCCCACGATAACTCTTGAAAAACTTATCAAATCGTTTTTAAATTTAACACACTTAAAGTTGGTGTAAAAATGAAGGCTAAGTTCGTTAACCAGACATTTTCGTTGAAAACTACAAAAACTACGGTAGTTTCAAAATTTTAAAAAATCAATTTTTTCAAATTTCAGAATTTTTAACTTTATTTTATTTTAGATTAGAAAAATACAAACAACTTTTCTCTATAACATTTTTTCATAAAAACTTAATTTTCGAAGTTATAGTCTCTTAAATGGTCAAAAAAACTAAAAAAATTCTAAAATAACACTAAAAATCGAATTTTTTTAAAGGAATAAAAATCAGTCAATTGATTTTGACATATTCCCACCCTAAAATACTTGAAAAACATACTTGAACATAAAAAACTCGTAATTTCCAGAAAAATCACTCTCTATATATATTTTTTGTGCGCTTTTTTGATAAAAAATCAATTTTCCGACTCCATTATCTCCGACATCCTTGCATATGCGATTTCGCTACCAGAGACTTTTTTTCTCGGCTTTGCATCAGCTACAACTTTGCTGTTGACAACTTTTTGCCCAACCCAAAACTTTTCAAGCTATTTTTTAAAAACTGTCAAAAAACTAAATTTTTTACATTCTCATCACATGAGAAGGTATTAGTTTTGGTCGAATTTTGACTTTTGCTAATTTTATGAAATCTTTACGTTTTGAGGTGCCCTGAGTCCGAAAAACATGGTCCGGCGAGTGCGTCTGTCTGTGTGTCTGTCTGTCTGTCTGTCTGTCCGTCTGTCCGTCTGTCTGTCTGTCCGTCTGTAGACAGTCATATGTTGTTCCCACGATAACTCTTGAAAAACTTATCAAATCGTTTTTAAATTTAACACACTTAAAGTTGGTGTAAAAATGAAGGCTAAGTTCGTTAACCAGACATTTTCGTTGAAAAATACAAAAACTACGGTAGTTTCAAAATTTTAAAAAATCAATTTTTTCAAATTTCAGAATTTTTAACTTTATTTTATTTTAGATTAGAAAAATACAAACAACTTTTCTCTATAACATTTTTTCATAAAAACTTAATTTTCGAAGTTATAGTCTCTTAAATGGTCAAAAAAACTAAAAAAATTCTAAAATAACACTAAAAATCGAATTTTTTTAAAGGAATAAAAATCAGTCAATTGATTTTGACATATTCCCACCCTAAAATACTTGAAAAACATACTTGAACATAAAAAACTCGTAATTTCCAGAAAAATCACTCTCTATATATATTTTTTGTGCGCTTTTTTGATAAAAAATCAATTTTCCGACTCCATTATTTCCGACATCCTTGCATATGCGATTTCGCTACCAGAGACTTTTTTTCTCGGCTTTGCATCAGCTACAACTTTGCTGTTGACAACTTTTTGCCCAACCCAAAACTTTTCAAGCTATTTTTTAAAAACTGTCAAAAAACTAAATTTTTTACATTCTCATCACATGAGAAGGTATTAGTTTTGGTCGAATTTTGACTTTTGCTAATTTTATGAAATCTTTACGTTTTGAGGTGCCCTGAGTCCGAAAAACATGGTCCGGCGAGTGCGTCTGTCTGTGTGTCTGTCTGTCTGTCTGTCTGTCTGTCCGTCTGTCTGTCTGTCCGTCTGTAGACGGTCATATGTTGTTCCCACGATAACTCTTGAAAAACTTATCAAATCGTTTTTAAATTTAACACACTTAAAGTTGGTGTAAAAATGAAGGCTAAGTTCGTTAACCAGACATTTTCGTTGAAAAATACAAAAACTACGGTAGTTTCAAAATTTTAAAAAATCAATTTTTTCAAATTTCAGAATTTTTAACTTTATTTTATTTTAGATTAGAAAAATACAAACAACTTTTCTCTATAACATTTTTTCATAAAAACTTAATTTTCGAAGTTATAGTCTCTTAAATGGTCAAAAAAACTAAAAAAATTCTAAAATAACACTAAAAATCGAATTTTTTTAAAGGAATAAAAATCAGTCAATTGATTTTGACATATTCCCACCCTAAAATACTTGAAAAACATACTTGAACATAAAAAACTCGTAATTTCCAGAAAAATCACTCTCTATATATATTTTTTGTGCGCTTTTTTGATAAAAAATCAATTTTCCGACTCCATTATCTCCGACATCCTTGCATATGCGATTTCGCTACCAGAGACTTTTTTTCTCGGCTTTGCATCAGCTACAACTTTGCTGTTGACAACTTTTTGCCCAACCCAAAACTTTTCAAGCTATTTTTTAAAAACTGTCAAAAAACTAAATTTTTTACATTCTCATCACATGAGAAGGTATTAGTTTTGGTCGAATTTTGACTTTTGCTAATTTTATGAAATCTTTACGTTTTGAGGTGCCCTGAGTCCGAAAAACATGGTCCGGCGAGTGCGTCTGTCTGTGTGTCTGTCTGTCTGTCTGTCTGTCTGTCTGTCCGTCTGTCTGTCTGTCCGTCTGTAGACGGTCATATGTTGTTCCCACGATAACTCTTGAAAAACTTATCAAATCGTTTTTAAATTTAACACACTTAAAGTTGGTGTAAAAATGAAGGCTAAGTTCGTTAACCAGACATTTTCGTTGAAAACTACAAAAACTACGGTAGTTTCAAAATTTTAAAAAATCAATTTTTTCAAATTTCAGAATTTTTAACTTTATTTTATTTTAGATTAGAAAAATACAAACAACTTTTCTCTATAACATTTTTTCATAAAAACTTAATTTTCGAAGTTATAGTCTCTTAAATGGTCAAAAAAACTAAAAAAATTCTAAAATAACACTAAAAATCGAATTTTTTTAAAGGAATAAAAATCAGTCAATTGATTTTGACATATTCCCACCCTAAAATACTTGAAAAACATACTTGAACATAAAAAACTCGTAATTTCCAGAAAAATCACTCTCTATATATATTTTTTGTGCGCTTTTTTGATAAAAAATCAATTTTCCGACTCCATTATCTCCGACATCCTTGCATATGCGATTTCGCTACCAGAGACTTTTTTTCTCGGCTTTGCATCAGCTACAACTTTGCTGTTGACAACTTTTTGCCCAACCCAAAACTTTTCAAGCTATTTTTTAAAAACTGTCAAAAAACTAAATTTTTTACATTCTCATCACATGAGAAGGTATTAGTTTTGGTCGAATTTTGACTTTTGCTAATTTTATGAAATCTTTACGTTTTTGAGGTGCCCTGAGTCCGAAAAACATGGTCCGGCGAGTGCGTCTGTCTGTGTGTCTGTCTGTCTGTCTGTCTGTCCGTCTGTCCGTCTGTCTGTCTGTCCGTCTGTAGACAGTCATATGTTGTTCCCACGATAACTCTTGAAAAACTTATCAAATCGTTTTTAAATTTAACACACTTAAAGTTGGTGTAAAAATGAAGGCTAAGTTCGTTAACCAGACATTTTCGTTGAAAAATACAAAAACTACGGTAGTTTCAAAATTTTAAAAAATCAATTTTTTCAAATTTCAGAATTTTTAACTTTATTTTATTTTAGATTAGAAAAATACAAACAACTTTTCTCTATAACATTTTTTCATAAAAACTTAATTTTCGAAGTTATAGTCTCTTAAATGGTCAAAAAAAACTAAAAAAATTCTAAAATAACACTAAAAATCGAATTTTTTTAAAGGAATAAAAATCAGTCAATTGATTTTGACATATTCCCACCCTAAAATACTTGAAAAACATACTTGAACATAAAAAAACTCGTAATTTCCAGAAAAATCACTCTCTATATATATTTTTTGTGCGCTTTTTTGATAAAAAATCAATTTTCCGACTCCATTATCTCCGACATCCTTGCATATGCGATTTCGCTACCAGAGACTTTTTTTCTCGGCTTTGCATCAGCTACAACTTTGCTGTTGACAACTTTTTGCCCAACCCAAAACTTTTCAAGCTATTTTTTAAAAACTGTCAAAAAACTAAATTTTTTACATTCTCATCACATGAGAAGGTATTAGTTTTGGTCGAATTTTGACTTTTGCTAATTTTATGAAATCTTTACGTTTTGAGGTGCCCTGAGTCCGAAAAACATGGTCCGGCGAGTGCGTCTGTCTGTGTGTCTGTCTGTCTGTCTGTCTGTCTGTCCGTCTGTCTGTCTGTCCGTCTGTAGACGGTCATATGTTGTTCCCACGATAACTCTTGAAAAACTTATCAAATCGTTTTTAAATTTAACACACTTAAAGTTGGTGTAAAAATGAAGGCTAAGTTCGTTAACCAGACATTTTCGTTGAAAACTACAAAAAACTACGGTAGTTTCAAAATTTTAAAAAATCAATTTTTTCAAATTTCAGAATTTTTAACTTTATTTTATTTTAGATTAGAAAAATACAAACAACTTTTCTCTATAACATTTTTTCATAAAAACTTAATTTTCGAAGTTATAGTCTCTTAAATGGTCAAAAAAAACTAAAAAAATTCTAAAATAACACTAAAAATCGAATTTTTTTAAAGGAATAAAAATCAGTCAATTGATTTTGACATATTCCCACCCTAAAATACTTGAAAAACATACTTGAACATAAAAAACTCGTAATTTCCAGAAAAATCACTCTCTATATATATTTTTTGTGCGCTTTTTTGATAAAAAAATCAATTTCGACTCCATTATCTCCGACATCCTTGCATATGCGATTTCGCTACCAGAGACTTTTTTTCTCGGCTTTGCATCAGCTACAACTTTGCTGTTGACAACTTTTTGCCCAACCCAAAACTTTTCAAGCTATTTTTTAAAAACTGTCAAAAAACTAAATTTTTTACATTCTCATCACATGAGAAGGTATTAGTTTTGGTCGAATTTTGACTTTTGCTAATTTTATGAAATCTTTACGTTTTGAGGTGCCCTGAGTCCGAAAAACATGGTCCGGCGAGTGCGTCTGTCTGTGTGTCTGTCTGTCTGTCTGTCTGTCTGTCCGTCTGTCTGTCTGTCCGTCTGTAGACGGTCATATGTTGTTCCCACGATAACTCTTGAAAAACTTATCAAATCGTTTTTAAATTTAACACACTTAAAGTAGGTGTAAAAATGAAGGCTAAGTTCGTTAACCAGACATTTTCGTTGAAAACTACAAAAACTACGGTAGTTTCAAAATTTTAAAAAATCAATTTTTTCAAATTTCAGAATTTTTAACTTTATTTTATTTTAGATTAGAAAAATACAAACAACTTTTCTCTATAACATTTTTTCATAAAAACTTAATTTTCGAAGTTATAGTCTCTTAAATGGTCAAAAAAACTAAAAAAAATTCTAAAATAACACTAAAAATCGAATTTTTTTAAAGGAATAAAAATCAGTCAATTGATTTTGACATATTCCCACCCTAAAATACTTGAAAAACATACTTGAACATAAAAAACTCGTAATTTCCAGAAAAATCACTCTCTATATATATTTTTTGTGCGCTTTTTTGATAAAAAATCAATTTTCCGACTCCATTATCTCCGACATCCTTGCATATGCGATTTCGCTACCAGAGACTTTTTTTCTCGGCTTTGCATCAGCTACAACTTTGCTGTTGACAACTTTTTGCCCAACCCAAAACTTTTCAAGCTATTTTTTAAAAACTGTCAAAAAACTAAATTTTTTACATTCTCATCACATGAGAAGGTATTAGTTTTGGTCGAATTTTGACTTTTGCTAATTTTATGAAATCTTTACGTTTTGAGGTGCCCTGAGTCCGAAAAACATGGTCCGGCGAGTGCGTCTGTCTGTGTGTCTGTCTGTCTGTCTGTCTGTCTGTCTGTCCGCCTGTCTGTCTGTCCGTCTGTAGACGGTCATATGTTGTTCCCACGATAACTCTTGAAAAACTTATCAAATCGTTTTTAAATTTAACACACTTAAAGTAGGTGTAAAAATGAAGGCTAAGTTCGTTAAACCAGACATTTTCGTTGAAAACTACAAAAACTACGGTAGTTTCAAAATTTTAAAAAATCAATTTTTTCAAATTTCAGAATTTTTAACTTTATTTTATTTTAGATTAGAAAAATACAAACAACTTTTCTCTATAACATTTTTTCATAAAAACTTAATTTTCGAAGTTATAGTCTCTTAAATGGTCAAAAAAACTAAAAAAATTCTAAAATAACACTAAAAATCGAATTTTTTTAAAGGAATAAAAATCAGTCAATTGATTTTGACATATTCCCACCCTAAAATACTTGAAAAACATACTTGAACATAAAAAACTCGTAATTTCCAGAAAAATCACTCTCTATATATATTTTTTGTGCGCTTTTTTGATAAAAAATCAATTTTCCGACTCCATTATCTCCGACATCCTTGCATATGCGATTTCGCTACCAGAGACTTTTTTTCTCGGCTTTGCATCAGCTACAACTTTGCTGTTGACAACTTTTTGCCCAACCCAAAACTTTTCAAGCTATTTTTTAAAAACTGTCAAAAAACTAAATTTTTTACATTCTCATCACATGAGAAGGTATTAGTTTTTGTCGAATTTTGACTTTTGCTAATTTTATGAAATCTTTACGTTTTGAGGTACCCTGAGTCCGAAAAAACATGGTCCGGCGAGTGCGTCTGTCTGTGTGTCTGTCTGTCTGTCTGTCTGTCCGTCTGTCTGTCTGTCCGTCTGTAGACGGTCATATGTTGTTCCCACGATAACTCTTGAAAAACTTATCAAATCGTTTTTAAATTTAACACACTTAAAGTTGGTGTAAAAATGAAGGCTAAGTTCGTTAACCAGACATTTTCGTTGAAAACTACAAAAACTACGGTAGTTTCAAAATTTTAAAAAATCAATTTTTTCAAATTTCAGAATTTTTAACTTTATTTTATTTTAGATTAGAAAAATACAAACAACTTTTCTCTATAACATTTTTTCATAAAAACTTAATTTTCGAAGTTATAGTCTCTTAAATGGTCAAAAAAAACTAAAAAAAATTCTAAAATAACACTAAAAATCGAATTTTTTTAAAGGAATAAAAATCAGTCAATTGATTTTGACATATTCCCACCCTAAAATACTTGAAAAACATACTTGAACATAAAAAACTCGTAATTTCCAGAAAAATCACTCTCTATATATATTTTTTGTGCGCTTTTTTGATAAAAAATCAATTTTCCGACTCCATTATCTCCGACATCCTTGCATATGCGATTTCGCTACCAGAGACTTTTTTTCTCGGCTTTGCATCAGCTACAACTTTGCTGTTGACAACTTTTTGCCCAACCCAAAACTTTTCAAGCTATTTTTTAAAAACTGTCAAAAAACTAAATTTTTTACATTCTCATCACATGAGAAGGTATTAGTTTTGGTCGAATTTTGACTTTTGCTAATTTTATGAAATCTTTACGTTTTGAGGTGCCCTGAGTCCGAAAAACATGGTCCGGCGAGTGCGTCTGTCTGTGTGTCTGTCTGTCTGTCTGTCCGTCTGTCTGTCTGTCCGTCTGTAGACGGTCATATGTTGTTCCCACGATAACTCTTGAAAAACTTATCAAATCGTTTTTAAATTTAACACACTTAAAGTTGGTGTAAAAATGAAGGCTAAGTTCGTTAACCAGACATTTTCGTTGAAAACTACAAAAACTACGGTAGTTTCAAAATTTTAAAAAATCAATTTTTTCAAATTTCAGAATTTTTAACTTTATTTTATTTTAGATTAGAAAAATACAAACAACTTTTCTCTATAACATTTTTTCATAAAAACTTAATTTTCGAAGTTATAGTCTCTTAAATGGTCAAAAAAAACTAAAAAAATTCTAAAATAACACTAAAAATCGAATTTTTTTAAAGGAATAAAAATCAGTCAATTGATTTTGACATATTCCCACCCTAAAATACTTGAAAAACATACTTGAACATAAAAAACTCGTAATTTCCAGAAAAATCACTCTCTATATATATTTTTTGTGCGCTTTTTTGATAAAAAATCAATTTTCTGACTCCATTATCTCCGACATCCTTGCATATGCGATTTCGCTACCAGAGACTTTTTTTCTCGGCTTTGCATCAGCTACAACTTTGCTGTTGACAACTTTTTGCCCAACCCAAAACTTTTCAAGCTATTTTTTAAAAACTGTCAAAAAACTAAATTTTTTACATTCTCATCACATGAGAAGGTATTAGTTTTGGTCGAATTTTGACTTTTGCTAATTTTATGAAATCTTTACGTTTTGAGGTGCCCTGAGTCCGAAAAACATGGTCCGGCGAGTGCGTCTGTCTGTGTGTCTGTCTGTCTGTCCGTCTGTCTGTCTGTCCGTCTGTAGACGGTCATATGTTGTTCCCACGATAACTCTTGAAAAACTTATCAAATCGTTTTTAAATTTAACACACTTAAAGTTGGTGTAAAAATGAAGGCTAAGTTCGTTAACCAGACATTTTCGTTGAAAACTACAAAAACTACGGTAGTTTCAAAATTTTAAAAAATCAATTTTTTCAAATTTCAGAATTTTTAACTTTATTTTATTTTAGATTAGAAAAATACAAACAACTTTTCTCTATAACATTTTTTCATAAAAACTTAATTTTCGAAGTTATAGTCTCTTAAATGGTCAAAAAAACTAAAAAAAATTCTAAAATAACACTAAAAATCGAATTTTTTTAAAGGAATAAAAATCAGTCAATTGATTTTGACATATTCCCACCCTAAAATACTTGAAAAACATACTTGAACATAAAAAACTCGTAATTTCCAGAAAAATCACTCTCTATATATATTTTTTGTGCGCTTTTTTGATAAAAAATCAATTTTCCGACTCCATTATCTCCGACATCCTTGCATATGCGATTTCGCTACCAGAGACTTTTTTTCTCGGCTTTGCATCAGCTACAACTTTGCTGTTGACAACTTTTTGCCCAACCCAAAACTTTTCAAGCTATTTTTTAAAAACTGTCAAAAAACTAAATTTTTTACATTCTCATCACATGAGAAGGTATTAGTTTTGGTCGAATTTTGACTTTTGCTAATTTTATGAAATCTTTACGTTTTGAGGTGCCCTGAGTCCGAAAAACATGGTCCGGCGAGTGCGTCTGTCTGTGTGTCTGTCTGTCTGTCTGTCTGTCTGTCTGTCCGTCTGTCTGTCTGTCCGTCTGTAGACGGTCATATGTTGTTCCCACGATAACTCTTGAAAAACTTATCGAATCGTTTTTAAATTTAACACACTTAAAGTTGGTGTAAAAATGAAGGCTAAGTTCGTTAACCAGACATTTTCGTTGAAAAACTACAAAAACTACGGTAGTTTCAAAATTTTAAAAAATCAATTTTTTCAAATTTCAGAATTTTTAACTTTATTTTATTTTAGATTAGAAAAATACAAACAACTTTTCTCTATAACATTTTTTCATAAAAACTTAATTTTCGAAGTTATAGTCTCTTAAATGGTCAAAAAAAACTAAAAAAATTCTAAAATAACACTAAAAAATCGAATTTTTTTAAAGGAATAAAAATCAGTCAATTGATTTTGACATATTCCCACCCTAAAATACTTGAAAAACATACTTGAACATAAAAAACTCGTAATTTCCAGAAAAATCACTCTCTATATATATTTTTTGTGCGCTTTTTTGATAAAAAATCAATTTTCCGACTCCATTATCTCCGACATCCTTGCATATGCGATTTCGCTACCAGAGACTTTTTTTCTCGGCTTTGCATCAGCTACAACTTTGCTGTTGACAACTTTTTGCCCAACCCAAAACTTTTCAAGCTATTTTTTAAAAACTGTCAAAAAACTAAATTTTTTACATTCTCATCACATGAGAAGGTATTAGTTTTGGTCGAATTTTGACTTTTGCTAATTTTATGAAATCTTTACGTTTTGAGGTGCCCTGAGTCCGAAAAACATGGTCCGGCGAGTGCGTCTGTCTGTGTGTCTGTCTGTCTGTCTGTCTGTCTGTCTGTCCGTCTGTCTGTCTGTCCGTCTGTAGACGGTCATATGTTGTTCCCACGATAACTCTTGAAAAACTTATCGAATCGTTTTTAAATTTAACACACTTAAAGTTGGTTGTAAAAATGAAGGCTAAGTTCGTTAACCAGACATTTTCGTTGAAAACTACAAAAACTACGGTAGTTTCAAAATTTTAAAAAATCAATTTTTTCAAATTTCAGAATTTTTAACTTTATTTTATTTTAGATTAGAAAAATACAAACAACTTTTCTCTATAACATTTTTTCATAAAAACTTAATTTTCGAAGTTATAGTCTCTTAAATGGTCAAAAAAAACTAAAAAAATTCTAAAATAACACTAAAAATCGAATTTTTTTAAAGGAATAAAAATCAGTCAATTGATTTTGACATATTCCCACCCTAAAATACTTGAAAAACATACTTGAACATAAAAAACTCGTAATTTCCAGAAAAATCACTCTCTATATATATTTTTTGTGCGCTTTTTTGATAAAAAATCAATTTTCCGACTCCATTATCTCCGACATCCTTGCATATGCGATTTCGCTACCAGAGACTTTTTTTCTCGGCTTTGCATCAGCTACAACTTTGCTGTTGACAACTTTTTGCCCAACCCAAAACTTTTCAAGCTATTTTTTAAAAACTGTCAAAAAACTAAATTTTTTACATTCTCATCACATGAGAAGGTATTAGTTTTGGTCGAATTTTGACTTTTGCTAATTTTATGAAATCTTTACGTTTTGAGGTGCCCTGAGTCCGAAAAACATGGTCCGGCGAGTGCGTCTGTCTGTGTGTCTGTCTGTCTGTCTGTCTGTCTGTCTGTCCGTCTGTCTGTCTGTCCGTCTGTAGACGGTCATATGTTGTTCCCACGATAACTCTTGAAAAACTTATCAAATCGTTTTTAAATTTAACACACTTAAAGTTGGTGTAAAAATGAAGGCTAAGTTCGTTAACCAGACATTTTCGTTGAAAACTACAAAAACTACGGTAGTTTCAAAATTTTAAAAAATCAATTTTTTCAAATTTCAGAATTTTTAACTTTATTTTATTTTAGATTAGAAAAATACAAACAACTTTTCTCTATAACATTTTTTCATAAAAACTTAATTTTCGAAGTTATAGTCTCTTAAATGGTCAAAAAAACTAAAAAAATTCTAAAATAACACTAAAAATCGAATTTTTTTTAAAGGAATAAAAATCAGTCAATTGATTTTGACATATTCCCACCCTAAAATACTTGAAAAACATACTTGAACATAAAAAACTCGTAATTTCCAGAAAAATCACTCTCTATATATATTTTTTGTGCGCTTTTTTTGATAAAAAATCAATTTTCCGACTCCATTATCTCCGACATCCTTGCATATGCGATTTCGCTACCAGAGACTTTTTTTCTCGGCTTTGCATCAGCTACAACTTTGCTGTTGACAACTTTTTGCCCAACCCAAAACTTTTCAAGCTATTTTTTAAAAACTGTCAAAAAACTAAATTTTTTACATTCTCATCACATGAGAAGGTATTAGTTTTGGTCGAATTTTGACTTTTGCTAATTTTATGAAATCTTTACGTTTTGAGGTGCCCTGAGTCCGAAAAACATGGTCCGGCGAGTGCGTCTGTCTGTGTGTCTGTCTGTCTGTCTGTCTGTCCGTCTGTCCGTCTGTCTGTCTGTCCGTCTGTAGACGGTCATATGTTGTTCCCACGATAACTCTTGAAAAACTTATCGAATCGTTTTTAAATTTAACACACTTAAAGTTGGTGTAAAAATGAAGGCTAAGTTCGTTAACCAGACATTTTCGTTGAAAAATACAAAAACTACGGTAGTTTCAAAATTTTAAAAAATCAATTTTTTCAAATTTCAGAATTTTTAACTTTATTTTATTTTAGATTAGAAAAATACAAACAACTTTTCTCTATAACATTTTTTTCATAAAAACTTAATTTTCGAAGTTATAGTCTCTTAAATGGTCAAAAAAACTAAAAAAAATTCTAAAATAACACTAAAAATCGAATTTTTTTAAAGGAATAAAAATCAGTCAATTGATTTTGACATATTCCCACCCTAAAATACTTGAAAAACATACTTGAACATAAAAAACTCGTAATTTCCAGAAAAATCACTCTCTATATATATTTTTTGTGCGCTTTTTTGATAAAAAATCAATTTTCCGACTCCATTATCTCCGACATCCTTGCATATGCGATTTCGCTACCAGAGACTTTTTTTCTCGGCTTTGCATCAGCTACAACTTTGCTGTTGACAACTTTTTGCCCAACCCAAAACTTTTCAAGCTATTTTTTTAAAAACTGTCAAAAAACTAAATTTTTTACATTCTCATCACATGAGAAGGTATTAGTTTTGGTCGAATTTTGACTTTTGCTAATTTTATGAAATCTTTACGTTTTGAGGTGCCCTGAGTCCGAAAAACATGGTCCCGGCGGAGTGCGTCTGTCTGTGTGTCTGTCTGTCTGTCTGTCTGTCTGTCCGTCTGTCTGTCTGTCCGTCTGTAGACGGTCATATGTTGTTCCCAACGATAACTCTTGAAAAACTTATCGAATCGTTTTTAAATTTAACACACTTAAAGTTGGTGTAAAAATGAAGGCTAAGTTCGTTAACCAGACATTTTCGTTGAAAACTACAAAAACTACGGTAGTTTCAAAATTTTAAAAAATCAATTTTTTCAAATTTCAGAATTTTTAACTTTTATTTTATTTTAGATTAGAAAAATACAAACAACTTTTCTCTATAACATTTTTTCATAAAAACTTAATTTTCGAAGTTATAGTCTCTTAAATGGTCAAAAAAACTAAAAAAATTCTAAAATAACACTAAAAATCGAATTTTTTTAAAGAAATAAAAATCAGTCAATTGATTTTGACATATTCCCACCCTAAAATACTTGAAAAACATACTTGAACATAAAAAACTCGTAATTTCCAGAAAAATCACTCTCTATATATATTTTTTGTGCGCTTTTTTGATAAAAAATCAATTTTCCGACTCCATTATCTCCGACATCCTTGCATATGCGATTTTCGCTACCAGAGACTTTTTTTCTCGGCTTTGCATCAGCTACAACTTTGCTGTTGACAACTTTTTGCCCAACCCAAAACTTTTCAAGCTATTTTTTAAAAACTGTCAAAAAACTAAATTTTTTACATTCTCATCACATGAGAAGGTATTAGTTTTGGTCGAATTTTGACTTTTGCTAATTTTATGAAATCTTTACGTTTGAGGTGCCCTGAGTCCGAAAAACATGGTCCGGCGAGTGCGTCTGTCTGTGTGTCTGTCTGTCTGTCTGTCTGTCTGTCCGTCTGGTCTGTCTGTCCGTCTGTAGACGGTCATATGTTGTTCCCACGATAACTCTTGAAAAACTTATCAAATCGTTTTTTTAAATTTAACACACTTAAAGTTGGTGTAAAAATGAAGGCTAAGTTCGTTAACCAGACATTTTCGTTGAAAACTACAAAAACTACGGTAGTTTCAAAATTTTAAAAAATCAATTTTTTCAAATTTCAGAATTTTTAACTTTATTTTATTTTAGATTAGAAAAATACAAACAACTTTTCTCTATAACATTTTTTCATAAAAACTTAATTTTCGAAGTTATAGTCTCTTAAATGGTCAAAAAAACTAAAAAAATTCTAAAATAACACTAAAAATCGAATTTTTTTAAAGGAATAAAAATCAGTCAATTGATTTTGACATATTCCCACCCTAAAATACTTGAAAAACATACTTGAAACATAAAAAAACTCGTAATTTCCAGAAAAATCACTCTCTATATATATTTTTTGTGCGCTTTTTTGATAAAAAATCAATTTTCCGACTCCATTATCTCCGACATCCTTGCATATGCGATTTCGCTACCAGAGACTTTTTTTCTCGGCTTTGCATCAGCTACAACTTTGCTGTTGACAACTTTTTGCCCAACCCAAAACTTTTCAAGCTATTTTTTAAAAACTGTCAAAAAACTAAATTTTTTACATTCTCATCACATGAGAAGGTATTAGTTTTGGTCGAATTTTGACTTTTGCTAATTTTATGAAATCTTTACGTTTTGAGGTGCCCTGAGTCCGAAAAACATGGTCCGGCGAGTGCGTCTGTCTGTGTGTCTGTCTGTCTGTCTGTCTGTCTGTCTGTCCGCCTGTCTGTCTGTCCGTCTGTAGACGGTCATATGTTGTTCCCACGATAACTCTTGAAAAACTTATCGAATCGTTTTTAAATTTAACACACTTAAAGTTAGTGTAAAAATGAAGGCTAAGTTCGTTAACCAGACATTTTCGTTGAAAACTACAAAAACTACGGTAGTTTCAAAATTTTAAAAAATCAATTTTTTCAAATTTCAGAATTTTTAACTTTATTTTATTTTAGATTAGAAAAATACAAACAACTTTTCTCTATAACATTTTTTCATAAAAAACTTAATTTTCGAAGTTATAGTCTCTTAAATGGTCAAAAAAACTAAAAAAATTCTAAAATAACACTAAAAATCGAATTTTTTTAAAGGAATAAAAATCAGTCAATTGATTTTGACATATTTCCCACCCTAAAATACTTGAAAAACATACTTGAACATAAAAAACTCGTAATTTCCAGAAAAATCACTCTCTATATATATTTTTTGTGCGCTTTTTTGATAAAAAATCAATTTTCCGACTCCATTATCTCCGACATCCTTGCATATGCGATTTCGCTACCAGAGGACTTTTTTTCTCGGCTTTGCATCAGCTACAACTTTGCTGTTGACAACTTTTTGCCCAACCCAAAACTTTTCAAGCTATTTTTTAAAAACTGTCAAAAAACTAAATTTTTTACATTCTCATCACATGAGAAGGTATTAGTTTTGGTCGAATTTTGACTTTTGCTAATTTTATGAAATCTTTACGTTTTGAGGTGCCCTGAGTCCGAAAAACATGGTCCGGCGAGTGCGTCTGTCTGTGTGTCTGTCTGTCTGTCTGTCTGTCCGTCTGTCTGTCTGTCCGTCTGTAGACGGTCATATGTTGTTCCCACGATAACTCTTGAAAAACTTATCGAATCGTTTTTAAATTTAAACACACTTAAAGTTTGGTGTAAAAATGAAGGCTAAGTTCGTTAACCAGACATTTTCGTTGAAAACTACAAAAACTACGGTAGTTTCAAAATTTTAAAAAATCAATTTTTTCAAATTTCAGAATTTTTAACTTTATTTTATTTTAGATTAGAAAAATACAAACAACTTTTCTCTATAACATTTTTTCATAAAAACTTAATTTTCGAAGTTATAGTCTCTTAAATGGTCAAAAAAACTAAAAAAAATTCTAAAATAACACTAAAAATCGAATTTTTTTAAAGGAATAAAAATCAGTCAATTGATTTTGACATATTCCCACCCTAAAATACTTGAAAAACATACTTGAACATAAAAAACTCGTAATTTCCAGAAAAATCACTCTCTATATATATTTTTTGTGCGCTTTTTTGATAAAAAATCAATTTTCCGACTCCATTATCTCCGACATCCTTGCATATGCGATTTCGCTACCAGAGACTTTTTTTCTCGGCTTTGCATCAGCTACAACTTTGCTGTTGACAACTTTTTGCCCAACCCAAAACTTTTCAAGCTATTTTTTAAAAACTGTCAAAAAACTAAATTTTTTACATTCTCATCACATGAGAAGGTATTAGTTTTGGTCGAATTTTGACTTTTGCTAATTTTATGAAATCTTTACGTTTTGAGGTGCCCTGAGTCCGAAAAACATGGTCCGGCGAGTGCGTCTGTCTGTGTGTCTGTCTGTCTGTCTGTCCCGTCTGTCTGTCTGTCCGTCTGTAGACGGTCATATGTTGTTCCCACGATAACTCTTGAAAAACTTATCAAATCGTTTTTAAATTTAACACACTTAAAGTTGGTGTAAAAATGAAGGCTAAGTTCGTTAACCAGACATTTTCGTTGAAAACTACAAAAACTACGGTAGTTTCAAAATTTTAAAAAAAATCAATTTTTTCAAATTTCAGAATTTTTAACTTTATTTTATTTTAGATTAGAAAAATACAAACAACTTTTCTCTATATACATTTTTTCATAAAAACTTAATTTTCGAAGTTATAGTCTCTTAAATGGTCAAAAAAACTAAAAAAATTCTAAAATAACACTAAAAATCGAATTTTTTTAAGGAATAAAAATCAGTCAATTGATTTTGACATATTTCCCACCCTAAAATACTTGAAAAACATACTTGAACATAAAAACTCGTAATTTCCAGAAAATCACTCTCTATATATATTGTTGTGCGCTTTTTTGATAAAAAATCATTTTCTGACTCCATTATCTCCGACATCCTTGCATATGCGATGTCGCTACCAGAGACTTTTTTTCTCGGCTTTGCATCAGCTACAACTTTGCTGTTGACAACTTTTTGCCCAACCCAAAACTTTTCAAGCTATTTTTTTTAAAAACTGTCAAAAAACTAAATTTTTTACATTCTCATCACATGAGAAGGTATTAGTTTTTGGTCGAATTTTTGACTTTTGCTAATTTTATGAAATCTTTACGTTTTGAGGTGCCCTGAGTCCGAAAAACATGGTCGGCGAGTGCGTCTGTCTGTGTGTCTGTCTGTCTGTCCGTCTGTCTGTCTGTCCGTCTGTAGACGGTCATATGTTGTTCCCACGATAACTCTTGAAAAACTTATCAAATCGTTTTTAAATTTAACACACTTAAAGTGGTGTAAAAATGAAGGCTAAGTTCGTTAACCAGACATTTTCGTTGAAAACTACAAAAACTACGGTAGTTTCAAAATTTTAAAAAATCAATTTTTTCAAATTTCAGAATTTTAACTTTATTTTTTTTTAGATTAGAAAAATACAAACAAATTTTCTCTATAACATTTTTTTCATAAAAACTTAATTTTCGAAGTTATAGTTCTCTTAAATGGTCAAAAAAAACTAAAAAAATTCTAAAATAACACTAAAAATCGAATTTTTTTTAAAGGAATAAAAATCAGTCAATTGATTTTGACATATTCCCCACCCTAAAATACTTGAAAAACATACTTGAACATAAAAAACTCGTAATTTCCAGAAAAATCACTCTCTATATATATTTTTGTGCGCTTTTTTGATAAAAAATCAATTTTCCGACTGACCATTATCTCCGACATCCTTGCCAATATCGCGATTTCGCCTAGATCCAGAGACTTTTTTTCTCGGCTTTGCATCAGCTACAACTTTGCTGTTGACCAACTTTTTGCCCAACCCAAAACTTTTCAAGCTATTTTTTAAAACTGACGTAAAAAACTAAATTTATTTTACATTCTCATCACATGAGGAAGGGTAGTTTAGTTTTGGGTCGAATTTTGACTTTTGCTAATATATATGAAATCTTTACCGTTTTGAGGTGCCCTGAGTCCGAAATACATGGACCGGCGAGTGCGTCTGTCGTGTGATTGTCTGCATGTCTGTCTGTCCCTTGTCTGTCTGTCCGTCTGTCATGTCTGTCCGTCTGTTAGACGGTCATATGTTGTTTCCCTACGATTAACTCTTGAAAAAACTTATCAAATCGTTTTTAAATTTAACACACTTAAAGTTGGTGTAAAAATGAAGGCTAAGTTCGTTAACCAAAACATTTTCGTTGAAACATACAAAAAACTACGGTAGTTTTCAAAATTTTAAAAAATCAATTTTTTTTCAAATTTCAGAATTTTTAAACTTTATTTTATTTCTAGATTAGAAAAATACAAACAACTTTTCATCTAGTAACATTTTTATCATAAAAACTTAATTTTCGAAGTTATAAGTCTCTTAAATGGTCAAAAAAACTAAAAAAAAATTCTAAAATAACACTAAATAAATCGAAATTTTTTTAAAGGAATAAAAAATCTGTCAATTGATTTTGACATATTCCCCATTCCCACCCTAAAATACTTGAAAAAACATACTTGAGACATAAAAAACTCGTAATTTCCAGAAAAATCACTCCTCTATATATATTTTTTGTGCGCTTTTTGATAAAAAATCAATTTTCCGACTCCATAAATCTCCGACATCCTTGCATATGGGTGGGGGGGTGCTAATTCGCTAACCAGAGACTTTTTTTGCTCGGGCATTTGCATCAGCTACAACTTTTGCTGTTGACACCACTTTTTAGCCCAAGCCAAAACTTATCCAAGCTATTTTTTAAAAACTGTCAAAAAACTAAATTTTTTACATTCTCATCTCATGAGGAAGGTATTAGTTTGGTCGAAATTTTTGACTTTTGCTAATTTTATGAAATCTTTACGTTTTGAGGTGCCCCAGAGTCCGAAAAACATGGTCCGGCGTGATGCGTACTGTCTGTGTGTCTGTCTGTCTGTCTGTCTGATCTGTTCTGCTCTGTCCGTCTGTTCTGTCTGTCCGTCTGTAGCGGTCATATGTTGTTTCCGCACGATAAACACATGAAAAACTTATCAAATTCGTTTTTAAATTAATCATTACACTTAAAGTTGGTGTAAAAAATGAAGGATAAGTTTCGTTAACCAGATCATTTTCGTTGAAAACTACAAAAACTACGGTAGTTTCAAAAATTTTAATAAAAATCAATTTTTTCAAATTTCAGAAATTTTTAACTTTATTTTATTAAATTACTTTAGATTAGAAAAATACAAACAAACTTTTCTCTATACACATTTTTATCCATAAAAAACTTAATTTCGAAGTTATATGTCTCTTAAATTGGTCAAAAAAACTAGAAAAATTCTAAAATAACACTAAAAATCGAATTTTTTTAAAGGAATAAAAAACAGTCCATTGATTTTGAACAATATCCCATCCCACTCCTATAAATCACTTGATAAAAAACATACTTGAACATAAAAAAACTCGTAATTTCCAGAAAAAATTCACACTCTATATATATTTTAGTGCGACTTTTTTGATAAAAAAATCAATTTTCCGAGACTCCAATTATTCCGACGATCCTTGCATATGCCGATTTCGCTACCAGAGACTTTAAATTTTCTCGGCTTTGCATCAGCTACAACTTTTGCTGTTGACAACTTTTTGCCCAACCCGCCCCAAAACCTTTTCATCAAGCTATTTTTTTAAAAACTGTCAAAAAAACTAAATTTTTTACATTCTCATCATCATGAGAAGGTATTAGTTTTGGTCGAATTTTGACTTTTGCTTAATTTTATGAAATCCTTTTTACGTTTTGAGTGTGCCCTGA